>JAKGSA010002018.1:0-27635 GCA_033558755.1 Philaethria dido
TTTCATTTTCAATCTGTTTTGAGTTATCTTCAGCTCGGTCTATTTATCTCGAATTCAATGCAAATAGACCTCTAAAAATACTATAAAATACAATAAGTTGGTTTTATCTTTAAAGATTACACGAATTGACTATTAATTTAAAATATACAGTTTTTATTAAATTTTTAAATAAAATTATGCTAGACACAAACAAAGTCTTAAAATATGTGCTACTACCAGTTTTTCTGTTCAATATCAAAATAATATGGGCGCAGAATGTTGCAACTACATTGGAAACTATTATCGTAGGTGAGCATATATCATTACATTATAGAATGGAACGTATAAGAAAATTTTTTTACTCATATTTTCGAAAATTTTGCTGACGAAATGTGTATATATACACATTTCGTCAGCAAAATTTTTATTGAAAGAGAACTAAAGATATATTATAACCGTCTTCAAAAAAGGAGGAGGTTCTAAATTCGACTGTATCTTTCTATTTATGTTACTGCATAATTTTTTTTTGGGTGGACCTGTTTTGACTATTCTTTTTTTTAAATGATAGCTAGTGTTTCCGATATGGTTCTATTTAAATTTACTTAAGATCTGACGAGTACTTTTTGAGTTATTCGTAATAATATTGCTTTTAGCACCTTATATTGCTTTATTATATAGCTTTTTAGCTAGTGTATTTTAGTACATACATAAATACATAGCTTCACGCTGAATCCCGCATATAGCAGGGTAGGCAGAGGCATGCCTAGTGTTAATACACTCCGTTCCCCACTTTCCGCCAAATTAAGGCATTGCGTGCTGAGTGGCGGAACCTTTGAGGCTTTGCCTTGTTACCAAACCCAGGAAATGAAAAGTTCGATTTCCTGGAGTGAGAATTGAACTCACAACCTGTCGCGTTTACAATCGCACGCTTGTGCCTCTCCGCCACGACAGGCATTTTCGTTGAAGTTGGTTTTCTTATTTTGTTGAAAACTTAATTATTTCACAACATGACATACACGTTGATGAGTATTTACACGACAATAGACTACTAGTTAGTATATCTATCTCATTGGGTAACTTAATATGTTTAAAAAAACAGCATATTATTCCAATAATGATTTTTGTATTTATATTGTGATCCAGAAAATTAATAATTGAATTTCTATCCGTATCAATCGGACGAAATAGGTCAAAGTGCGGTGACCTTACACGAAATTAATCGGTAATTGAAAATGTTTTTATATATTCAAATTAATTTGTACCTCATATTCAATTCAATTCACTAAAAAAAATATTTTTTATTCTCAAATAATATTACTCCTATAGGATTATGTTAGTTAAGTTAAGTTTAATAAAAAAATACACAAAAAATAGTACTAAAATTGAAGCTTTATTCTAAAAGCTTTTGATCAAAAAAAAATGTATGAAAACAATTTTCATAAAATAACTTCAATGGTAAGCAAAGTAATACACGTTGTATTGTTTTGTTGAACTCCCCTTTGTGATGTTAAATATTTACGCCTATTGTTTCAAATCAAAACTTCTTGATTCCATGAGACTGCTTTCAACATTTCGTGAATAACGTTTATTGTTAGCTTAGTGTCTTTAATGTTAGAGCATTGTGATCTGGTTGTAATAAAGCAGAGTCGATATATATTTACTATTATAAAGTTATTGAATATACCTAGAACAATTAAAATTGATTAAACATTTTGTAATTCATACTCATGTATGTATATGTAAATAGTATGTTATATATAAAATAAATTTTACCAATAACAGGTTTTAGAGGCAGTGACCTTCTAGATATGAATATAATAATTAAATATTTGTGAAAAATAGAGGTGTGTTGACAAAGATGGCTACAAATATATTTGTTATGCGGTCTGTTTGATTTTTAAGTATTTCAATGTGTACAACACATTCAACTTCATTTGCATATCCAATATTTCATCAACCCTTCCATCGAAAATTGAGGATAAAAGGATGTCTTTACCATGTGGAGGCATCTAGAGCTTATGATAAACATTATGAGTAAGAATATGTCCATCATACTGAATAACATGGATGTGATACCACTTATTAATTGTTATAGTGTAGATGATTTCCGTAATTTCATGTACACAATCGAAAATACTCTTTCAGCTAAGCATACTTTTAAGACACCTTTTCTTGGCTTATAGACTTGTGCGTGTCCAAACAGACAAGCAGATATATAAAAGTTTTAAAAACATAAATATATATTACTTCCTAACTTCTCGAATATATAACAATTAATGTTTTATTATGTAGTATACTCACAACCTTAAATATAATTTCATCATATTTATAAAAAATACTATTTCAGAAACGACAACGGAAGTTGTTACAGTAATAACGGATATACCCCAGTCCGATGTCGAGATAGCGCTAAAACATGACGTCGGCAAATTTACAACTATGGTTTACAATTATATAAACGCACAATACAGCAATCTTCAGCCGAATGAACGATGCTATGACGATTACACCAAGTGCCTGATAACTCAGTACGTATGTTAATTTATATACTATCTTTATAAAATTTAATAATTATATCATTTCATAACGCCTGTCGAGGCGCAGAGGCACAAGCATGCGACTATAAACGCGATAGGTTGTGGGTTCGATTCCCACTCCAGGAAATGGTATTTTTTATTTCCTGGTAACAAGGCAAAGCGCGGTTTTGTAACAAGGCAAAGCGCGGCGTTGAGTTCCGCCACTCAGCACGCAATGCCTCAATTTGGCGGAAAGTGGGGAACGAAGTGTCTTAACTCTAGGTTCCCTCTTCCTACCTGCGGATACAGCGTGAAGTTATGTATGTATGTATGTATAATTTCATTTTTCATATTCTCTTCGACAGTTATATTATGAATAAATATTTATAAAATAAATAGATTTGAGTTTTATTTACATTAGAAAGATAATCTCTGCTATGAATGTGGGAAGTAAATTAATAAAAAAATGATTGATGATATAGAATATTTATTACTGCCATATGTGTCCAAATTGGAAATAAATTATTTACAAATATAACTTTGAGAACAGTGAAGCTATAAACTTCAGTGACATGGACTATATGAATATGGTTCTACGTGATGAAAAATCATGTTTGAGCTGATTGTGGCTTAAAAAAGTATATATTATCGAATATGTTCCCTAAATAGATAAATATGGTGTGTCACTAGAAAATAATTAACGTCACTGTAGTGCAGGGGAACAGTGGGTGTTTAATTATTAACGCGATGGTTGGCCACGAAACTTTTCTTTTTTTATATCTCCAGTCTGGCAAAATAAAGCGCAGCATTGAGTTTCACTTTGCGAATGGATGGAATATGCGTGGAAAGAATACAACTTAGTGCTTCAGAAAATGCTTTCTATCTGTTGACTATAGAATGTATTTTCAAATTTAAAAACTTCGATATAGTAAGATATCTTACGTCTCGTATGTATCACATTATCGTCATGGAGCTCTTTGTAATATATAGATATTTTTCAGATCAGTTGCAACGCCTGTGTGTACTGTAAACAACGCTTTTTACTGGCCAGAAGGTTTAGCCACATATAATTCGTACTGTGATGCATATTTGGATAATTGCTTGCGAAGAATGAGTAAGTCGCTGAATAGTTAATATTTTACAGCTTTAAGCTTACCTAGAGAGAGAACCTAGTGTTCAGGCACCTGTTCTCTATCTTGAGCTCGAAATTGAGACATTGCTTATTGGTTTGAGGCGGAAAACGACACCTCGCTTTGACTTAATTAATATTACCTTTTAATCTAATAGCAGATCATCGACATCGCAATTAGTAAATTTAAAAATCATAAAATTAATTTACGCAGTTACTAGAAACACTAGTACTCACTTTTCGCAAGTCAGGGAAAATATGTGTAAATATAGAAAAAAGATACTTATGTATTATTATCTACTGGAATATCAAATTCTAAAATTATCTATATTAAATATAAGTATTTATGTTTGGATATATTTTTTTAAATGAAATAAAAATGAAGTTATTATATTATATATTTTTTTTAAAGGATATTGGCGTATCGTGGATACTGGAATTTGTAAAGAAGAATATTATCACAGATTTAAAATAGAAGACACCAGAAAACATTTGAAATAATTGTTATTCCACCTTTCTTTGTAAACATTTTTTTCATAAAAAAATGTTTTACTATAATTAGGACATTTTTTTTTAATATTCAAAGTAGGTATTATTTTCGTTTACATATGTTTTCCGCATTTTTCTGTAAACTAAGCTAAGAGTTTATACGCACTGTCGACAAGTTGCCGGCGACCGAGTTGCTAACAACCAAAACATAGGCAACTAAGGCCCGAAGACCGAGCCGAGCGACAGAAAATACAAGTAAACTATAGTAGTAGTTACAGTCGCCGGCAACTCGGTCGCCGGCGACTGTAACAGTAGTCGACAGTGCGAATAAGCTCTAAGGGTACGACCCTGCGACAGTTGCCACAACTAGACTTAGACTTCGATTAAATAATTTAACAATTTTATTAGTGATACGGTTTATATACAGATTATAATAGCTATATAACTAAAGGTAAAAATATGTAAACATATATGAATATAATTATTTATATTTTTTTAAATAAATAGCCCAATAAATTAGTCCATCTAAACTACATTCCTTTTCCCGTTTTTAGTTTCTTTTTATATTCAATAGCATCTTATGCATCAATCGAATGATGATATTTTAGCAATTGCCTATGATAACATCAGAGATGGATAACGTTCACATGCAACATTTTAAATAATAATGCAATTGTCACAATAGGAACATCTACGTGTTGGACCTGTGTCCCCACGCAAGCCTTCCAAAGGACCGGGTTCCTTTGAACCCGAGAACCTGTAACGAGATACGTAATAATTAGCCCGCAGGGCAGCTTGTGGCGAGCTGTTGGGGAGTGGCGACCCCACGGACCTGAGACCTCCGGAGGGGAATTGTAATTTATCCCCCGCCTCTGGCTTGCCTTCATTGGCCGGCAGAGTGGAGCGCAAGAGCTATAGCATCCGAGCATATATGCTCGGAAGGGTGGAAGTGCTCAATCTGCGTAATAGCGGGGAAACCCGCTCACGATGCACGCGCTCCCGCGCACTCGCGATGGTGAAACCGGTGCACACCTCTCAACACCCTTAGCTGACCACACCGATTGTACGCCCGAGGCTCTACGACGCTTTGTGGGGGCCCATCTAGTGGGAGGCGAGTCACCGTCCGCTAACCTTTCAATTTGAGACTGTTAAAAAGGCGGACGTCCGGTAGTCTCAATCAATAGCCCAAATACTTAGTCCATCCAAGCTCCATTCCATATAATAAATTTTAGTTTTCCATATGTTCCACAGCTCCTACGCATTACGGTATTATACTTTACGGTACGGTACGGTTTTTACGGTATTACGGGCCACTGTCGTCTAAGCGCTGTGATCAGCGCTTAGACGACAGTGGCGCGGGTTCGAGTCATGTTATGTTCAATTTTTTATACCTTTTCGAAAAATGTTTATCTATTCCTAAGTGTGTGATTAACACATTAAAAATATCGTTAAATATTTCAAAATATGAAATATTATTAACAATATATAGCAGTTGTGGCCATCGTGGCACAGTGGAACAGGTTCTCTTTGCCTACCCTGCTGTACGGGATAAAGTGAGAAGCTAATAAAATTATAAAATAATCATCAATCGATTAAAAATATATAATGAACACTTAATTAAAATATAAATAAATAATATATAGTTATGTATATATTGTTCTGTACTGTGTTATTTAAGTTAAATTTCACATTATATTACATTATAATAATAGGATATTATTTTTTTAGCGAGAGCCGTACCTTTTAGACCTTTATTTTTTCTTTTGTATCGCTGGGAAATGCAACGCAAGACATATTTGTGTGAGTGCCTCATCTCTCCGCTTGCTTAATGTCTTAGTCTTAGTCTTACAAAACCTTGTTTTATAATAAGAATTAAACTTATCATTCCAGTACTTTGGTGATTTCTTTAAACCATACAATGATTTCTTTAACTTCACAATCTTTTTTACCATACTATTTTTTGTTACGCTAATAATAAAGCCATATAATAACACTCAGCTGTCGGAAATTTGAGACAATAAGCAAGCGTAGAGATGAGTCACTAAACAAGCGGAAAGTTTAATCACTTCGAGAGCGGAGTGTTGAGTCACTAAGCAAGCGGAGAGTTTAGTTTGGCGTAGCGACGCGCGCCGGGTACAGCTTACTAGCTGAGAAATTTTATGCACTGCTGCTTGTAGCGAAAAAATATCTCATCGTCATAGATTATAAAAAGATATCAGTTAACAGTCAAATTGACGGCTTATGTTCATATGTAAAATTGTAAAATTAATATACATATATGAATACCCAAGTATATAATAATATAAGTTTTTTGAAAAGATTAAAAGTCTCGTAAATAATCCTTTATCACTATAATACAGGAACGCTCGATACACATATCGACCTCAAGTCTACTACAGCCTTTGTTCCTCAATAGCTACCCATAATTTAGAGGTAGCCTTTGATAGGTAAATGGTATCGCAGTAGCCGCAATCAGATTAACGTCAGGTTCACGTTAATTTTGCTCTATTAACAATTTTGGTTTTACGAATAAATGGACATATTTTAAATAAATGTTAAATGAGGTCATCGTGGCTTAGTTGACAGCATTTGATTCGTAGCGCGATTGTTTGTGGGTTCAACGTCCACTTGAAATAATATTTATATTCAAATTATGTGCTTTCTTCGCTTTGGCAAAACAAAGTGCGGTGTTATGTTCCGCCTCTCACGAAATGACCCTTAACACGTTCTCGCTAGTTACCCGTCCAAGCTGAGAAGAAGCGCTGCAGAAATATAATAAATGAATAGAAGATACGAAAAAATAAAGATGTGCAGTTGTAATATACGAGTATATATAGAAACAGCCCATAGCAATGTCAAAAAAAAATACCAGCCAAATTATACTAAAATCATACAGTTTTTTCGATTATTGTGGAAATTCTTGAAAAAAGGAATTAATAGTAAAATAAAGTACGATATTTTCTCATCAAAGAATTCTTCATTAATTTTTCAGTATATACTGCACAATTACTAAAACTAATATATATTACTTTCAATTTAAAATGACCGAAAACTATAATGAACGCTCCAAATATCAAAGCTTCAAATATTTATAGGTATTAGTGTCCCCGTTGACGCGTTAACAATACGCATTAACAATACGTTGCCTAAAATATAATATATTTTAATGCTTTATTTTAAAAATATATTATCATTGTACACTCCTTCGCTGTATAAACTATAAGTGTGCCAAGTTTCATACTTCTCCGTTCGCGTAATTTTCGTAAATAGGGATTTAAATTTTTTGCTTTGTGCGTTTACAGTCGCATGCTCGTTCCTCTGCGCCACGACAGGTTCTTTCCTTCTATTAATAATTAATAATAATGAATTTGTTATTCTTTCAGAAATTACACATTTAAATTTAAATTTTTAACCCAACTAAGCTTAAAAACAATACAAAGCTTTCAGTGCATCGAATCGCGTAAATATTTAACAACCTCATTATACATATTTCTGTCGGAACTTTAAAATTTCACTCAGAAACCGCATAAATGAAAAATTTCATGAGCTCGCGAGATACAAAAATATGAAACTAAGAAAATCTTATTAAATTTTCATGTGCAAAGTTACTTATGTAATATACGTTTTCCGTTTATACTTTAGCCTTTTAGTACAAACACTTCGCATATCGTACTTTGAAAACAAATGCTTAAATGAAATTTGAAGATTCTTTTTATTTTTTGCTGTATGTAAAGACATTTCTTTACACATAATAAAATGACAAAATATCATATGTTTCACATTATTTACTTTTGTACAAAGTGAGTATTGTATAAAGTAAGTTGCTAAGACAATATATATTAGTGTCCCGGTTGACGCGTTGAAAACGCGTTGTCTTTAGCAATGTATAAGTCACTTAATATAAACTTGGACGTCAACCGCATGGTAGTATGTAATATTTATTTAATCAGTTTTATCTATTTTTATGCATTATTTAAAAAAAATGATGTAATTGTTGAGCTTACGAGTAGGTCTACCACATGTAAAGTACAATACTTCAAGGCCATACACATAATAATCAATCAAGTCATGTCTACGGTTTAGGTGCAGGACTAATATATTCGATTCCCGATTTTTAACCGTTCTGTATTATGCATCGATGACGAATTATCTCATACTACTAAAACACAAAACGTTGCCAATCTTCCATATTTCATTCATAAAAATATTCTGGACTTTCACGCACGTATCTATTGTTTATAATAAAATAATCACATTCACTGTGAAGAGGATTTAGATGGGGTTTTAGACAGTCATGTTATCTCAGCTCTTAAAAACTTAAAAATTATAAACGATAATGGTAATCACAAATTGAATTCAGTCGTTTTAGATTCTCATCGTTAGAAACACGTTTTACTTACACTTTTTAACATAAGTATTCTGCTCTATTAATATTCTTTTCATAAATACTCCATAAACTGAGTTTTAAATTCTGTGCTTTGCTTTTTAACACTACAATAGTATAAAGTAACATCCACTTCAAAATTCACTCGACAATTATAACTCATACACATCACGTATCAGTAAGTTAACTTCCAGAAATTTCAATAAAAGTAATAATAATTTTGACTAACACAAACTGTGAAATTGAACAAAAATAATGTAAATAAACAAAACTCAGTCGCATGTTGACCTTGACATGTAAAAGACAACTAACTTACACAGATAATTAAAAATCGATATAGTAGTAGGTTATTTCTATTAAATAGTATCTACCTTTTTAATTACATTAAGTAATTATTTACTATTAAAAATAACTATAGAACCTTTTTTAATATTGTTTTAATAAAAATAATTATAAATATAATTAAAATTACTATAAAAATGAGTTTTAAAATTTTTACCTTAAAGTAAACGAAAAACGAATAAACGAGGTGACAACAAACGAACTCTTATTCATTTTATTTACTTTGTTATGCTTTAACATTTTAGTAAATTAGTTTTTGTTATAAAATATCATGATATTTATTACATCTAAGAAGTATTATGGAAATTAATTATAATTGTCAGTGCAATTTATGATGCACTTATTTGACCGATTAAGCAACAATTTAATTTAAAAGAAATTGCCGGGAAAAACAGAGAAGTGACGACGACGGACGACAGAGTTGAATGTTACCATTTTAAGTTACAATATTTGAATAAATTATTTATTGACGATTCATATTTTTATTTTAAAAATATCGAATAAGTAGTGCATAAATAATTGTTATAATAATTACTTGATTATTTATAGCCGTAATATGTAAAAAGTAATTATAAAAAAGTTATGGACTAGAATATCCATTTAAAGTCGATTTAGCTTGATGTTTATTTTATGTAATAGCTTTCTTACAAAATTTTCAAAAAATAATGGAATTATAAATCCATAAATACATTTACAAATAAAATTGAAACAGCTAGATAATTTTAAGACCTGTTATCATTTTCGAAAAATTTCAATTAAGAATGACCTTGACCATGACGGAATGAAATAGCATAATGTAAGAAGGAAATAGCATATTAAGAAAAACTTTGACCGTGAAAGAAAGAAATAGCATAGTCAAAACAAATATTTTATTTTTTATATTTATATTATTTTTTACATTGAATAAAGATTAATTCTTGAACGAAAAATATAATTTAGACTTTTAGATCAAGTCATAAAACATTTTAAAATTTCTTAATAGACATTAATATATCAAATTGTAATAAAGGTCAGTGTTTTGCTTATTTATCCTTAGCGGAAAGAGGATTGCCATTATTTGGAATTTTGGATTAGTTCTTAATGTCGTCAGTCGTTCACCGTGCTGCGCACATCGCTTAGTAACTGAAGTAGTGATACTTACGCGTCGTTCGTCCTGTGACTTTTTCAAATTAGTTGATTGTTCATCGTTGTTTTGTGTTAATATTTAATTTATTTTCGTCATACAAAATTAGACAAGTGTTTCTTTCTTATTTAGTTTGTTTATTTTTAATAATGGCGCGTGTTAAGTATACTTCTACGAAATACACAGATATGATTTTGATTTATGGAGAATATAATCAAAATGGAGCTCTCGTAGTACGGATATATCGGGAAAGGCATGGTTCTACTCGTAGGTGCGATTCATATAGTCGTACGTTTGTAATGGCGGTAGAACGAGTACTCGAAAATCAAACCGAAGTCCCACGTCAAGATCGTGCTCCGCCAGGAGAACTATCAGTGACTCTTGAAATTGAAATTTTTATTAGTTATTAGTTAGAATAATAAATGTGAGTTTGTGTAAAATTAAAGACAGTGGTGCGTAGCGTTCACATGTTTCACCGCCAATACCCACCACTAGATTTCTTCAATGAGATGGGGTGCGACGTTGCCGCTCTGACAGGTTAGTGTCCATTTGCGTCATACGTAAAAAATGGCGTTTGATTTTGTAACAAATATTTTATTATTTATTTTGTTCAAAAAAACTACTTTTTTATTTTTAGTAAAAACTCTTATTTTATAATCGTATCGTATTTACAAAGAGTACTCAAAACGGTGTTTTCATTTATTGTAGCGATTGTTCCCACAACCTGTATAAATTTAAGACCTCAGTTACAATTACATGTAGTAACAATATAAACCAAATATTCAGTCAATTAAGTTATTCTTTCGCGTATCATTGCTTTATTAATATATCCTGAATATTTAATACTTTTAAATAACATAATGTAATAAATGTGATATATGTAAAAGAAGTGTAGCCTACAAAAAGCATTTAACACCAGTCCACATGAAACGCTTAAAACAGTCGAAATTGGGGCAGTGAAAGTTTTATGGGAGTCCCTGAGTTGTCTCTATAAATTGTTTCTGCTATATTGTAGCTGTAACTCTCCTGAACGCGAACGACGTCGCATAATGTTTTATAGTGTGTAGTAGTCTAGTACTTATAATTATATGTAGGTAACGTGCCTATTCAAAATTGTGCAAAAAGATTTTCTTCATGTCACGCAGAGGCACGATCGTGCGATTGTAAGCGCGACAGGTAGTGGGTTCGATTCCCACAATATTTATAATAATTTATATTTAGTATTTTCATTTTCTCGTTCTCGTGACAAGGCAAAGCGCGTCGTGTTCTGCCACTCACCACGCAATGCCTTAATTCAGCGGAGAGTGGTGAATGATAATAGAACGGAGCGTCTTATTACTAGGTTCTTAGGTTCTCTCCGCCTACCCTGCTGTACGTGAGTCACGCTATATGCGTGAAGCTAAAAAGTAAAAAAGATTTTTTTTTTTATTTATTTATGCATGTAGAATAAATGTAGAATAACTAGAATAATATACAGTAAGATTTTAAATGAAGTGGAATTTATATGGTTTATCTGAAATACAACCTCGTTAACCTCGTCTTCTTGAATATTGTAAAATAATATTTTAAATAGAATTTTGGCAATATTAACATTCCGTAAACATCTAAGTGCTATCGAAAAGTTATGAAAATATTTATATGTATTTTAAAAGTTACTTTTAGAAAATTGGCACTCCAGAACCATTTTCCGGCCCGTAACAGGTTTTTATCTGTTAGAAATACTAGTAGCTAATATGAGCGATTTTTTAAAGTTACCACAGACTTTATACTTCATTTATTATTTAGAACATTTATTTGAATTGTTTTAGAAAAATTAAAAAAAAAATCAAATATATATTTTTAATTAAGCTTTCCAATATTCATCTATCAAATCCTTACTAATATTATAAATGCGAAAGTAACTCTGTCTGTCTGTCTGTCTGTCTGTCTGTCTGTTACGCTTTCACGGCTAAACCACTGAACCGATTTTGATAAAATTCGGTATAAAGATAGAACTGAACTTGGGAAAGGACATAGGATACTTTTTATTGCGAAAAAAATAGTAGAAGGGGTTGAAATAGAGGATGAAAGTTTGTATAGAAGTTCCTTATTGTAAAATATAAAATCATGTAAGATTATTTAACTGTTTACAACTTTCACACTTAAACCACTTAACCATTTTTGACAAATAGTCTAGACCTTGGGAAAGACTATAATCTACTCCTTACCATGTCGCGCGATATAACCGAATTCCACGCGGGCGAAGCCGCGGGCGAAAAGCTAGTATTTTAATAATTAAAGTACATATTTTATATGACAGTCAGATATTTCTCATTAAATTTCATTTTGTAATAATTATTTTTACTATTTCATACATAAGTATTTTAATAATATTTATGTTGGAATTTATAAATATTATGAAGTCAGTATAAACAATTATTGATATAATGTTTAGTTATAATTTAATAATTTATTTAACTAATTACAAAAATTACCGATAAAAGCAATAAGTCCCGATTTACTCTACTCACAGAAATGCTTATAGGTACTTAAATTATTTTTTACTCGTTTTAATAAGACATGCGCGATATTGGATTCTGCAACGCATTGCCTCTGAAATAAATCAAAAATCGAGAACGGAATCTTAAATTAATATTGCAAAAAAATCAGAAGAAAAAAATACAGTTAAACATCTGGTTGAAAGGTATTCTTTAATTTGTCTTTATTAAGCGCCGGAGGTGTCGAGCAGTTTTTCCTTCTACTTCGCTGAAATTTAAGCAGTCCCTTTGGAAATTTCGATGTCCATAATTAACTTTAGTAGTTGGAGAGATAGATAGGTATTAGTTCTTTGACAGTGTTTTTTTTTTCAAATAAATAGTGAATATTGATTTTCTTACTTATATTTTTTGTTCTTTTTACTTTTAACGCCTGTCGTGGCGCAGAGGCACAAGCGTGCGACTGTAAACGCGACAGGTTGTGGGTTCGATTGTCACTCCAGGAAACGTAAAAGTTTAGTTTCTCCCATTTGAATTTAGTAAAGGTCTGATGAGTAGTTTTTGACTTAGACTTACTAACGTTTTTATGAACTTTTTATTATATTCTATTTGAATGCGATTTTCTTTTTTCCATACATACATAGCTTCACGCTGTATTTCGCATATAGCAGGGTAGGCAGAGGGAACCTGTTTAGACACTCCGTTCCGCACTTTCCGCCGAATTGAGGCATTGCGTGCTGAGCGGCGGAATTCAACGCCGCGCTTTGCCTTGTTACCAAACCTATTGTTCTTTTTTTCTTAAAATTTTAATTATAAAAGTAACTATGTATACATTAAAACGTAAATTATCTATGTATTCAATATAACGATTAGAATCACATATAGTAATAACAGATTATTTGCTTTATTAGAATTCTGAACGTATTATGGAATTTCGAATAATATTAATAATGTAGGAAAATTAACTAAGCATCGAAATTAATTCGAGTTTCAAGTACTCATAGAGTACGTTGATTAACATAATCTTCTGAATTTCGTATATAATGATTTATGTCTAAAATTATAAATATGTACTGCAAAAAGTTAATATTTTCAATACATAGAGATGAAAGAGAACACCAGCGTTTTCAATCTTTATTAGGTGTTTATTTAAATATGTTCAAGTTTATTAAGGAAATTTTATATACTTTCAATTTCACGAGATTTTTCGTGTAGCTGGATCGTCAGAAAACTCAGTGTCTTGACACTCCGTTCTCCACTAATATTGTGTGTTGAGTGGCGAACTCAACGTAATGTTTGGTCTTACAGTAAAAATGGACATAATAATAATTTCCCTCAGTAGGATTTTGATACACAACCTATCACGTTTACAGGTAAGCCACTGAGCTCCGATGGCCTGTATTTATAGTTGAGAATAAAAAAGTGAGTCATATTTCTTCAAGCGAGTCATAAAGAAGAAATATGACCCGTTTTCTCTAATTAAATTTTGATAAGAAGGTGTTAATGCTTCGAAGTGTTTTTTTTAGCTGTACGGTTTTCTCGCACAGCAGGGTAGTCAGAGAGAACGCAGTGTCAAAAAATTCCGTTTTTCACTTTCTGGACGACTTCAAGACACAGCGTGTTAATTGTCGGAGCTCAATGTCGACTTTGTTTACCAGAGTGGAGAAATTAAAATAATTAAAATATTTCTTCCTCCCAGTGGGGATCGAACCCGATACCAATCTCATTTACAAACAGACGTTGTTTCACTGCATCACGATGTCTACGTTTAGATAAATATGATAATAAATTGGAATATCCATTTCAATTTTTCATTAATCTGAAATAAGTTATGTGAGTTTCAAGTTACGGTGAAAAGGGCAAAGCAACTGATACTAGAATAATAAACAATATTTTTTCAAGAAAATTCTACAACGTTTAAAGTTTATTTTCTCTAGAATCTAAAATAGCTTTAAAAAAAAAGGGAAAAAAGGCTTGGTAGAAACGATACAAAGCGCCTTTTTGTATAGTGACATGCTCAAAATTAGTTTCCAGCGCCGGTGCCATAACAGTTTATGTGTAGACTTTGACTAGAGCTCAGCCAGTCAGCTTAATGGACGCTCCAAGTAAGAATATTTAGTTTCACTGGAAAACGTTTGCTTTTAATAATTGGAACGATTATTATACATGTAAATTTACTTTTTGTTTATTAAAGTATTGAATATAAATTTTTTTAACTATTTAATTTATTAAGAGGTACTTGCAGTTTCGGTATTCGTAGTATCTAATAATTTATATAATTTAACATATAATAGCCACTACGATACGCCTAACAAAGGCACATGTAAAATACACGATCTTTTCATTAAAAAAAATTAAACATACGTATATAATTGTATTATAAACCGTTTAAAATGATTTCCTTTGCTGTAAGAATATAAAACAATTGGACAAAACAAGACTTTAATTAGTCGAAGCGGCTTTGTTCTGCAACGGAAGCACAAGGTTCTCCGATAGCCCCTTAATTAAACTTATTTAAGCCTACTGTAGATTTTGTACCTTGCTTACCGTAAAACTGGAATACTTTTTATATTGGAATTCAAAAATAGGAGAATATAATTGATATAAATAACAAATATTTGTTTATTATTTATTACTAGAAATTATTATTATTCTTTGCATTCCTACTTCAAGAAAGGTTTTTTATGTCAGCAAGTTTTTTATCGTAAGAGAAAAAGAAAGTTGTAAGAAATTATTTCTTTCTTATAGACTTTGATCTGTTTTACTGATTTTGTAGCTAAGAGAAAATATAAATAAATATTACCTTTTATAATGAAGCTTTATAAAATTTTATAGGTAACTAAAAGTATTTAGTCTTTGTATATTTGTTCAAGATTTAGTAAAAAACAATTATGCTACGTTTTAAAGTAAAATTAAAACAAAATTAAATTTCAATTTAGTTTTGACGAAAGCCAATTTGTCCGAGATTTGTTGACCCAATTTATCGTCAAACGATTTATCTCAGTTTATTATTAAACAATTCTTCTTTATAATATAAAAGAAATTATTTTTCCTAAGAATATGAGTCCTATAGAAATACCTCTTGTTGAGTTTATGGTTCATTCGCCCTGACGAGGCGATTTAGTCATCTTTATGGTGACATACGCAATATAACGACAACGTCTCTGTAATATCACATTAATCTTTTATTTTATGTTACATGTACAAGAGCTATTAGACATAATATAAAAATTGTATAATATATACTCTCATAGGTAATTCTGCCTTTATGCAGAACGTGAAGACTTTTTGAAAGAAATATGGTATATTTTGTTATATGTAAATTTATATGTAACATTCCAGTTATGGCGCAGGGGCATAAGCGTGAGACTGCTAACGCGACAGGTTATGTAATAGATTTCTCTCCAGGAAATGCAGAAAATATTAAATAATATTCAGTATTTTCATTATTTCGCTCTGGGTAACAAGGCAAAGCGCGCTGAATTGAAAGTGCCCTGCCAATCGCCGCCACGCAATGCCAATGATTCGGCGAAAAGAGGGGAACGGAATTGTTAAAGAGAAGGAGTGTCTTTGAGACTAGGTTCTGGTTCCCCTGCTCTACCCCAAAGAAGCGCGGGATACAGCGTGAAGCTAACGAAAGAAGAAAAAAAAAAAAAAGATAGTTAATATTACATTAGAAGTTAAAAACATGTAAAAAAATAAATGCTTTGAGACATTAATTGTTTATGTAATTATTATTACTACGAAGTCAGCACTAAAAATTGACGGGCAATTGTAACTCATGCATTTCTTGTTAGGTATCTCCATAAATTTGGTTTGCGTAAAGGATTCGACGCACTGCTTTCATGAATGCATGAGTTTAAGCTACAACACATGTGTCCCAAAGGTCATTACATTAAGTATACACATATTAAGTTTATCTTTACGTCAAAATCTTTAGTTATCGCACAGCTTTATGAATATTAAACGAAAATCTCATTTTAAAAATCAACATCTACAGTAGTTAAATATTGTAAGAGGCTTTTCGTAGAAGAGTGCGGAAATTGACTCTTGAATTGTTAGCAAAGAATAAGTTACATAAATCTATAAAAAAGTTAATATTTAACTTTATCTCTCATCTTCAGGTAAACTAAACTAAATTAGAGAAAATATTTATTTTATGCTTTCAACACGGCCATTTACCTACAAAATATAACACTCCGACTTTAATTAGAATTCGATCCACTTTTACTAACTGCTTAAAAACGTAACATTAGTCCTAAAATTTCAATAATATGAAGTGGTACTTTATTAATAAAGTGAAGAGAGTTAGCAAAATTAATCGGAGCATATTGTCGTCTAAATTTTAGAGCATAATCTGCATAGGGTACACCGCAAAATTATCCAAGTTAAGCGGCAGAACCAAAATCGTTGACCATCCTGACCGCATGCACCTACGCATACGACCAATGAAAACCTGCATTTAGAATTTCAGATTTAGTTTAAGTGGATATGAATATGAGTTAATATTTTAAATAAAAATTCATACATATTATATAGGTAAATAATAAATATAATAATCATTATATCTAGGCTATGTATTTTGCGTCTATTGTAATCTAGGTCTATATTGCAAAGATTCCAAGGTACAAAAATAAAAATCACGCTTACAAAAGGTTTATCTTATATTTTCAATAGCTTCTCATTTTACACTGCACACATAGGATGGAAGTCAGTAAATTTGAGCGTTAAGACACCTGTTCTCCTAAAACTCGTAACGCCGCACAAAGATCCTATCAGGTCGAGAAATGAAAAATAAAATAAAATAATAATTACCCTGATTGAATCGAACCTGGCCAAACATTTAAAAAGTCAGATGCTGTTCCACTGCGCTACGATGGCCTATATGGATCTATCATAATGAAAGTGTTATTTTTGATTTCAAAGGTGAAAACGTAGTACCAGGCCATCCAATATATCGTACAGAAGAATGAAAAATCATTCGCTACAATGCACGCAAGGAGATCAAAACGTGCCTGGTGCATTGTCTTATATCAATACCTACCGTTATGGATTTTTATGTTTTATGTTTTTCTTGAAAAGATTTTTTATACGTATCAATTTTATAAGAAGCAATAAACAAAAAACGAACATTCCTATTTTAAATCAATAAACTATCATCGCTTATTTTCTTCTATTGCCTTTTGCCATGCGAAATCTAGCTTCTCTGTCTAGTAGTTACTGGTGATTAGCGCAAAACAAACAAAGACAGACGGATAGTAATACTACTAAGTGATTTTTTGTATCTGTTATATATAAACTAAACTAATTAATATTATATATAAGAGAATGGAGTGTCTTAACACTAGGTTCTCTGGTTCCTTCTGCCTACTCCCGCTACATGCGGGATACAGCGTGAAGTTGAAAAAATACTCCTTAAATCTTCTGTATAACACAGAAGTCACTTTTTCTGTTCTTTTTTATTATAAGAATATAAATAAAATCACATATATCTAACGGAGTAATTCAACAGCCTGAATGCATCTACTACCGATGCCGTAGCTAAGAACCCACTACCGATGCTTTTGCAAATAAAAATATAATCATAAGTAAAATCGTAATGGCCCAATGAAAATCTAAAATAATATATTTCACAAAGTAATATGTTCATAAAACAACAATGGTTGTGGTAGCATAAAAGGAAAACTTAGCTGTTATTTGTAATACTCAAGTTTTTAGCGTAGCACGGTAGACAGAGCACTTGCAAGTTGGTGACAAAATATTCCGAAATGGAGACATTACGCTGTTCAGTAGCAGACTTAACCCCAACTTTTTGTCTTATCAGGGTAGATGATAAAAAATAAAACATAAATATATAATATTTGTTTGGTTTTATATTATTTCTTAAAAGTTTAAGAGATTTATTTTTATGATAATTTTTATTATGCTCAACTTATCAATTCAATCAAGTAGAAGAAGCAGCTAACGAGGATTCATACTAAATGAAAATTAATATCATTACTTTTAAATAATTATTCTTAATTTAATGAAATGTCATTATTTTAAATGTAATATGAACATTTTGGTGTTAGAAATTTACTTTACAGATTGAAAAGATTAACCTCTTTTCAATGTACATGCTGTTAAATCTGACGGTGGTGGTTTTGGGTTCGATCGTCCTCACTGTAATTTCAATACACCCTGTTCAGAATTCTGTTAAAAACTGCAGAACAGGGTGCGTTTTAGTGGTTTCTACCTACTCTGCCAAAGTTGCTTTTTTTTAAAGTTAATATATAAATCAATTAAATTATACTACTAAGTGAATTTAATATGCTGGTAGTTGATTAGATGTACCAACTGAACATTAGAATATTGTTTAAAATGCACGTTACTCAAAACAACAGTATTGTAAAAGGTATCAGACATTGCTTCACTCTAGCACGTATATTTTAGGTGCTTTTTTTTTTGTAATTCCATATATCATTTTTTAAGAGCCCTATTTTAATCGCTAGAAGAACAATATTAGGAACAATATTTTGAAAAAAAAAAAAAAAATCCTTGAATAATTTAAAACTTTTTGTGTTATAAGTGTGTCAAATATTCAAATGCTTGAAAAAGATCCATCATGCCGACGGTCAAAGTTACTTTATGCGGTTCCAAAATTTAATATTAAACTATAAATAAACAATTCGGAAAATTGAAACGTTGTTAACTTTGAAATGAAATTGATCAAAGTGATTTAGGAAAGGGGATTTAATTGGTGAATTCAAAATTATCAACGCCATATCTGGTATTGTTTTTACTTTAAAGAAAAATATAAGTAAAGTTACTTCCAGATGTGATATAAAGAAATATATAAATATAAAAAATATATAAAGTATACACACTCATAATATCTCCCGATTTATATGTACCTATATAATTACTTGGCACAGTGATATATTAAAATATAAGAAAAGCGCGGTGCTAGTTTCCTCCAATTTTAAAAGGATTGTAGGGAAAACGGATTTACTCATTAGTAGATTATTAAACATCTCTGTAATAAGTGACTTTTTAAAATTATAGCATTTTCTTTTCGAAAATACAAGCTGTACTTAATTTAATTACAATTTCCATTTCTGTTTTCAAAGTTATTTTATAATTATTAATAGCAACAATACAATATATTCTTAGATTAATTTATTTCAAATATCATCAAAATATATAAGTTGTAATTTAATACAATGTCCAGCAATGTATTATATCTTAGACGCATATATAGTCACTATGCTATGAATATTATTCCCCACTATCCCTCTAGTAGTAGATGTACCATGGAAAAGCATTATTTGAAGAAAAGTGCTTAATATTATTTACATGACACATTTAGCAAAAAAAAGCGAATTATTGATGGCATATATATTTTTTGTATATAAATAAATACTGTAATGTCAAAGGAGTGATAATATATTGAATTATTTTCACTTCTCCGTAAAGTAAAAAAAGACAAAGCGCGGCGTTGAGTTCTGCCAATTCAGAACACAAGGCATTGAATTCGGACAGAAAGTAGCGAACGGAACGTTTTAATGCTAGATTCGCTCTGACTACCCAGATGTGTGCGGGATAAAGCGTAAAGCTGCTTTACATAAAATAGAAATTTCTAAAGGTAATATGTTTGGGAAAATCCGCTAGCTCCACAATTTATGGTCGCCCCAAAACCGACAAACTGTTTATCGAGTTATCCTGTAAATCGCATCGTTAGGTTGCATGCTTTTATTGCAAACTGCAGCTTAAAGCTCTATTTCTTTCAGCTAATCAACTCTTACTGTTAAATATTTGCTTTGAGTAGAAAATATCTGAATATTTCTTTTTATTGTTAAAAATGCGCGCCTGTCAGGCGCAGAGGCACAAGGGTAAAAGTGACTGTAAACACAACAGGTTGTGGTTGTGTCTGACACCCAGGAAATGTAAAAGCGTAGTATTTTACTCCTTCTGAGTTTGGCAACAAGGCAAGCGCCGCGTTGAGTTCCGCCACTCAGCACACAATGCCTCGCTACCCGGCAGAAGTGAGGAACGGAGTAAGTTCAACACAGCGTTCCCTGATCCCTCCGCCTACCCCAAGGCGGTGGATATAGCGCGGAAGTTGAAAATGGGAAAAATGTTAACATTTGTATGCTATGCATTATTGGATGAGAACTTTATTATTATATGAAACCTGGTAAACTCTGATATACGAGAAAACTTGAAGCTGCTTTTCATAATAGATAGGTACTGTCTATGTATAAAACAAAAAGGTAAAAAGTTGATATTTTAATATATTAAACCTATAATACCTCATCATTATCACTAGTTATTATATCGAAGTTTTGAGTAACTGGTGCTTTATTAGCCAAAATCTAAAAATACACACATATTGGAAGAAATAAACTTTTTCAAAAGATATATCGATTATTATTATATTGCTTTACGCAGTTAAGCTAAGACACATTGTTCTCCATTTTTTACATCCCTTTCAAAGTTTTTTTATTACATAATATTGTCGATAAACAGCAAACATCAAAAAATCATCTTTGTCTCTTCCTTTCAGCGACTTAAACCTTTCATAATGAACTGATAAACCTGTAACGTTAATAAACACTTAGTGCTCTGTGTTCCCAAAATTCTATAGTGCGGGAAATTTATTTAATGGCGTGGTCATAATTTGATTTAGGCTACAATTACATGTCGCTTAGGACTTAGAATGTTCTAAAATTTACTGTTTGAGGATGGAAGCTACTTATCAATTATATAATTTAATTCAATAAGTAATATTGACCGCAAACCCAACATCTGGCCTTTATAGCACTTTAAATCTTTTGATTTATAGATATGCCTTATTAAAACTTTTTGTCCTTATAGTTAAACCCTTATGTCTTTTCTTTATATTAACTTATTTTATTTATTATTAACTACTTTCTCCAAAAATGACAGTAAAAACTTAAAATACACGTTTATTACTAATGGAAAGCAATGATCAGGCTTCTCTTTTTTCAATATATGTATGTATATATATATTTAGTGAGAGTACTATAAAGAATATACAAAATTATTATTATATTAATTTGTTAATCAAAACAAATTCTCAACATTATGAGATATTACATAAAAATAAGCTAATTCATCTCGTTGCCACTGAAATACGCTCAAAAAGGTGTTAGTGTAGATCGAGAGCTTTCGAGGGAAGGTTATTGCATCTTCGAAGATTTATTCTCCCTTTATTTGACGACCATTTTTATTGCATCTCGTATTTTCTGAAGCACCTTGTTTCTATATTTACAAATAGTGTACGAACAGCGTTGACTTCATCATATATATATGTGCTTCCAATTTTGCTACTTCTTAAGAAAATATTAATCTTTGACACGTCCAAAAACACGTCTGAGTTTTGTGGTTATGTTAGAGTTAATTAAAAAAAAAAAAAAAATATATGGGCCAGTGAGATACCTGTATGTATTCGTATATGTCAATCAAGTAATAAATAATATAATAGAATTTAACCCCCATTTCTTTGTAACATTTTATTCTAACATAAACTCCAAAACGTATGCGTTATTTTATAAATAGAAATCATAACCGAGCATATGGTATAAGAATCCGCTTAGTAAAAATTATTTTTGAAGTAAACAAAATCCAGTAATACTGATTGTCTACAAAGAATTATAAGATACGCCCCTAGCAAAAACACCATTTCCATTATGCTAATGTATGAAAATACACCATTTGATTCCCTAACATCAAAAGCCCCTCTAACAGGATAATGCACGTCCTCTTACAATATTTACAAAAATTAGACTGGCATGGGTCATTAAATTAAATCCATTTAAAAGAAAAAAGTATAAGAAAATATACAAGAAAAGATAAATTTGCGAGCCCTTTGTTTAAAGGGAAAGCTCGAGGGAACATATTATTTGGGGAATCGTAGGAAAGATTTTAACGTATCAAATTAGCATCTGATGAGTATTACTCTGTTCAATTTATGCTGGATGGTAATTATTAATATTGTAAACTGTATTATGATGATAGATACATATATTACGGCCATACTATATTAAACAAAATCTTTCATAATTTGTACATAGGCAGAGGGAACTCAGTGTTAAGACACTGCATTCCCCACTTTCCGCCGCCGAATTAAGGCATTGCGCTTTGCCTTGTTACAAAACCAAGAAATGACAAATTCCATTTCCTGATAATGAACTCACCTGTCAGGGCGTTTACAGTCGCATGCTTGCAGTGTGTGTTATTTCTATGTATAATGTTTAATTGTATAAGCTTTAAGATATAGTAGTTAGTTTTATATAAATTCGTTTAATAGTTTTTGTCGTGAATGGTAAGAGAAACATTCATCAAGTCATTCGTAATTTTAATATATAAGTAGGATAGGGATGCAAATGTATGACTAAAAATTGACATTTAAGGATTATCTGACAATACATATGCATTGTGGCTTTAATCTTTATCGACCATGAATACAAACAATATGGTTATAGTACAAATTGTTATATAGCCTGTTCCATGATTTATATAATTTGCCTATCCCAAATACGAAACGTGCGCCAGTAGATTCTGTAAGTTTACAATGAGATGCCACTGAAGGCTCCGAGTCCATCCCCTGATTTATCTGTACCAAACTAAGACAAACACTTGCATAATCAATACAAGGAACACAATGTGGGAGGGATTTACCGTGAACCCCCGCTTACTATCTCAGAACTATGGCATTCGGTCGCAGATAAGGCCAAATATACTATATGAAATGGAAATTATATCCAATGGTACATGTGTTAAAAAGTAGGTAATTTTGATTTTATTTTTAGGCAATAAAAATCACGATAATAAAGAATCTTATCAATAATATGTACAAATAGTATAAATATTTTTAAATTTTTCTTATCTTATTTAATTTAAATACTTTAGCTTTTGTTTCTGGGAAAAATAATCTAAAACCATTATCAAAATTACGTATTATAAGCTACTTACTAGAAAGTTTCTTAGATCTGTGTATTTTAGAAGAATACTTTGGATAGTAGCAAAACAGCTCACTGTTTATGTTCGATCTAGACGCATGGAAGCTCCTTTTTAAGCCAAGTTCAAATTTCAAAATAAAAATTTTAACCGCTTTGGAATAGTAATAATTTAAAATCTATTTAAAAACGTAATGTGTATCTAAAGTAAAGAATCAAAATTTTATGCTGGTCAAGTCATATATACATATACACACATACATTTTTAACAACTGCAAAACTCTATAATATAATAAAAGAACTCAAAGCTCATCTTGTAATATCTTGAGTCATTTTCAGAACTGATTCCAGCTACTATTAGAAGGATCATTTCAAATTTAATTAAGTAGAAAGAAGACATAAAATGCTTATCTTAAAAGGAGGGCTCTAATGTGGGATCTCAAATGAATTCACACGTTGAATACGTTGAGATGATAATTATTCGCTTTTAGATTTTTCCGTCTGTTTTAACAAAAGAATGATATGGCTAAAACATATTCATTAAATGCTATATAATTCCACAATTCACAAAGGATTACCTCCACATTACTGCCTGCGCTGTGGGTGTAGTTAATATTAGAGTACAGTTAGTAAAACAAAGATTGTTTGAAGCAAACTTAATATCTATAATGTTGCCTCTGAGCCCTTTGACTCACGAGGCTCACCACAGGTTCCGTTGAGGGTATTGAATTTTTGTATTTATTTGCAAATTATGCACAAAAAGATGATTTTGTAATATAGATATAGTTAGTGTCTAGGAATATAATAAGATATTTGTAGTTATAAAAGTGTAATTACACTTTCTGCGGTCATTGTGAGGTCGTGGCGCAGTGGGGTGGGCATTTGATTGTAAGCACGGATTGGTTATGGGTCCAATCTACATAGAATATTCATTATTGCACTTAAAAATACAAAAAAAAACATAATATTTAAGTACCTGTGGACGTAGGTGACTTTATCTCTAGAAGGATTCTTCCAGTCAACCCATGAACGTGGTTCCATGACATGTAAAGGGATCCAAACATAGTTGATTTAAGTTAAAAAAACAATAAGTGAGGTTCTCTAGCCTACTGGTATGCTATGATATGCGGATAGCGTGTTAAAAATAAACAATAAAAAATAAAAACAAAACGTAACATGCACGTCTCTAAATTTCTACGGAAAACGGCGAACAGATTCAGTATCAAGAGATGTTAAAGTGATAAAGTGAGGATGCTTACCATCTTTAACGATAACACTATGATATTTATATTACTAAAGGCACTATAAATATATTTAAACTTCATTGAGTGAAGCGGTATTTAAAGCGCGCTGTTTAGTTTTTGCCATAAATAACAAAAATGTTGTCTATATGGGCGGGAAATTGGAGAATAGAGTGTATTAGGTTCAGACTTAAACTAGGTCCTGAGCAAAAGCTTAATATTTAATTGTATGCCATAATTCACTAACATTTTTGTCTTTTTTTTAATCAAAGTTTTTAGAATCAAAGTTTTAATACATTTTTAAACATAACATTATTATTTAGTGGTACATGATCAAAGTTGTAAACTATAATATATTTGTTAGACAAAATTGGTACAATAGTAACAGTGCAACTTGATTCAAACTGAAATGTTTCCTGCATGCCCAATTCACTTCACTGGATTTACATATTACCGGAATTGGTAATCCAACATATTTTTCTGATAAATAATGTCTTTGTAAATAGACTTAAAATGGACTTTTAAGTGTTTTCCTGTGGAGGTTTTCTTACCTACATATATCGATAACTGTAAGAAGTGCATACATATGACTAAATTGGCAAAACGTCTTTACCTAACTAACTCAGTATATGCAACAAATATATTGCTTAGACCAATAAATATAGTTAGTAAAATTATAATCACACTTACAAAAATATTTACGTACAACTTCATTGAAATAATTTAAATATAACTTTTTTCGGCTCATAATTTTACAAAAAGTAGGGACTTGAAATTGAGGAAACAAGGGTGGCGACGGAGTGAGGAGAAGGAGGCTACAAATATATTGCCATAAAATTTATTACACACCCCCCCATATATTTCAAATTTACTTTTGTAGAAACTGACATACACTTTTCTAACCTAACGCGTATTTTACACTTCGAATCGAAGAATTTCCATCTTGTTAAGCATTTTAGACGGCTGTATGTTACAATAGATTAAAGCAAATCTTCGTACACGATAGCGAACTATTCAACCTATTGTTGCGCAACTGATAACAGAAGTGTCACTACCTAGAACTGTCGCTATGATAGTTTTCTATGTATATAACGACTACACTATAGTATATTTAACTACATTAACTGGTAAAGTAAAAATTTGATTAAAAGTAAAAATGTTTCAATGTGGTTTATTTATGAAAGATTTATATAAAGACAGATATAGGAAATTATTGTTGTAATTTTTTATTAGATTTACCATAAATTAACATTTTTATAGTGCATGGTCCTTACGTACAGTTACTTATTACCAGCGTACGCGAATAATGCGGTCGGCAGCGGATAGTGGCCAGTCGTGGCGCAGAGGCACAAGCGTGTGCCTGTAAATGTGACAGGTTGTGGGTTCAGTGGGGCCGGAAACCTCAGCGTGAAGTTAAAAAAATAACTATACTCGTATAGCCCTTAGTTCTCTGGTAGTTCCAGAGATGAAAAACGAATGAATGAATGAAGGGGCCAGCAAACTCCTCAGTTTTATTATGTCAGAGAGATTTATTATTTATATAGAGATATTTTATAGATATTGGTTTGTTTTTTATTATTATTTAGAATATTTTGTAATATAATTAGTGAGATTTATCTCGTTGTTCGTAGTACTAATTAGTAAAACTTATAGCAGTCATTTATCATTTTAGTAAAACTTAAGAAAAGAAAATCTGCGAACAAATAATGTTTATAAAATGTGATATTTTGAAGTACGTGGCTATTAATATACTATCCATTATACCTTATTTTTATTTCGAGCTTCATTTTTTTTAGTATAGAGAGAACCTAGTGTTAGGACACTCCATTCTTTACTTTCGAATTTGAGTCGGACGTTGAGAACTCAACTTTGTTTTACCAGAACGGTGAAACAAGAATAATTTAAATACAATGTTTCCCTTGCGTGGGAATCGAACCCTTAACCATTCGTTTTTACAGTCAGACGCTGCCTCATTGCGTCTCGATGGGTTCTATTACCATGAGCTTGTTCCGGTATTGAAACTAACTCAACATATATATCATATCACTTGTGACTAGCTGACTGATTCTATTTCCATATTAATTTATTCTTCTTTTATAATATTCTTCTGCCATTGTGATGCAGTATCCGTCATATCTCTGACTTTAATCGTGATAGTTGTGAGTTCGATCCCCACACGGGGGAATAATTAAAAAAAGCGTTATGCTATATCACTCACGCTGACACAATGTTTCCAATTCGAGCGGAAAGTGCAGAACGGTTCTCTCTGCTTACTCCGTCTAAAAAAATGTAATCTGTTTTTATTATGTAGTTAAACATGTTCGAGACATTGTTTAATCACTGTACCTATATGAAAGATAGTAGCTCCATCTAATCTTACTAAGTTCAAAGGAATTTAGTATAGACCATACAAATTTCAAAGACGAATTACGTATAAATAAAGAAAAAAAAAGGAAAATGGTAAAAGATTTTAACATATTACTGAAAAGCTTAAGCATTTGATTTGCACAGGAATGTGCTACCCACTTTGACCGATGTAGAATTTTTTCTCCTACATTTAACACGTAATGCATTCTATGATAAAACCAAGTAGAAAGCCACACTTTAAAGTTAAATGAGAAACAAGAAGAAAATGAAGCTCTTTCTTATTTTTTACTTATTTCAACGTTCATTTGCGATTTTGTTTCATTTCGTGAAATTATATTTAAAGGCTCCGCTACTTTATAAACTTACAGTATCATTAACTTGGGAGCTAAATTCGTACTTTTTTGTGTGGCATTTTTCTTCTTATCTTTCACTAGTCACAGCTTATAACTTAGTTTTCGTAAAATCTATTTTTTGCGTATGAATTTTGGGAGGATTTCCCAAAATTTCATTTCTTTTAGTACTTGCGTAAACTTCTTAATAAACAAACCTACATACAAGGCATATTTCAGCCTTTTTAAGCCTTTCTGTACATTGTTTGTCAGTCACTCCATAAATGTATAGGAGATTATC
>JAKGSA010002019.1:0-27570 GCA_033558755.1 Philaethria dido
ACAAACGTCTTTTTACAATTTTTTTAAATTGTAAAATGGAAAGTTCTCGGACGTTTTCTGGGATCCTATTGTAAAAGTATACACATTGTCCCATAAAAGAATTGCGGACTCGATGCAATCGAGTTACAGGCGCTGCAAGTTTAAGCCTATTTCTTGTATTTATATTATGTGCATCGCCAACTTTGTTAAAATTATTAATATTTTTCTTAACATACAGTACATTTTCAAAGATGTACTGAGAGGCAACTGTTAAAATATTAATTTCCTTAAATTTTTGTCTTAAGGAATCTTTAGGGCCTAAGTTATAGATTGCACGAATAGCTCGCTTCTGCAGGACAAAGATCGAATTAATAGCGGCTGCATTACCCCACAGTATAATGCCATAGGACATAATACTATGAAAGTAGCTAAAATAAACAAGACGTGCCGTTTCCACGTCAGTCAATAATCTAATTTTTTTAACCGCGAAAGCTGCTGAGCTAAGTCTATTCGCCAATCCGTCAATATGAGGTCCCCACTGTAACTTGGAGTCTATGGTGATACCGAGAAATACCGTAGAATCAACAGGATCCACGGCTTCACCATTCAACAGTACATTGGCTTTAACAATTTTTGTATTAGGCGTTCTGAAAATGACGCATTTAGTTTTTTTACTATTCAATAGTAAGTTATTAGCACTAAACCAATGTACTATTTTAGTAAGAGCATTGTTTACATCGTCATAAACATTTAGACGCCTTTTCATTTTAAATATTAAGGAGGTATCATCAGAAAACAATACTATATCATGGCTCTTTCCGACAAGATATGGTAAATCATTTATGTATATTAAAAAGAGGAAAGGACCAAGAATAGACCCCTGTGGGACCCCCATATTGATTAGTGATCCAGGAGATTTCTTGCCATTTACATCAACCCTCTGAATCCTGTTACTTAAATAAGAGGCCAGAAGATTGAGTGCACGTCCTCTTATACCGTAGTGGTGTAGCTTCATGACCAACGTAGAGTGCTGAACGCAGTCAAAGGCTTTGGACAGGTCACAGAATATGCCAAGAGCATCCTGCGATTCCTCCCAAGCCTCATAGATACTTTTTAAGAGATTTATACCAGCGTCAGCAGTAGAACGACCCTTAGTAAAGCCATACTGTTTTTCATGCATAAGATTATGTAAATCAAAATGCATTAATATTTGATTTAAAATATTTTTTTCAAAAATTTTACTGAATGAGGGTAGCACAGATATTGGTCGAAAGTTATTGGGGTCTGATGTGCTACCCGATTTAAATATCGGTATGACTTTACTAAATTTCATCAGGTCAGGAAACACACCATACTCTATACAATTATTGAATATATTCGCAAGGTAAGGAGCAATAGCGTCTATTATATAACTAATCAGCTTCACAGACCTCACATACCCCATAGATCCGATGTTTTTTTGATAACTAGGGAATTAAATGTCTTTACAATGTCTCTTGAGCTGACTGATTTAAACAGACCTTTACAGATGAACCTACAATTTTACATGATTTGTATTACAGAAATATAGACTTAAACTGTCCTTTACCGAGTTTTCAGACGTCTCTTGTATTACTTCCCAGGAGAGACAATTTACGCGTATTTTATAAATTGTAATTCTTTTGACGTGTTTATTTGAATGTGGTTATAAAAATTTATATGAAACGATATTAGTAAAATTCGTATGGTAAACAATAAAACAAATCGATGGTATTCCTTAAAATGATAATATTATATCCACATGTAAGTGTCAAAAGTTCAGTAATATATGAGGCTTTTGGCAAGTTTTCCGTTGTGCTTGTTAGATACTTTGGCTTTACTATGCCATTTTGATTGTAATAAGAAAAGTTTCAAGTTATTTGAGTACTTAAAGTTTAATTGATTGTTCAAGTGTGTCATAACAAAAGGTGGTCTTGTTGACCTCAATATATATTGTCTATTTTGTTTTTGTATGAAATTTAGGATTAGAATGTGTTAATTGATATTAACATAATTATTTATTATACAAATATTAATATTAATTCGCTAAAAGGATTAAAGTGGATAGAAATATAGGAAAAGTAATTAAGACGCAAAAGATCGGCCAAATGTTGGTAAGGAAACCCACGACGTGACGGCAAAGGGCATGCAACAAAAGGAGACCAAGGAAATGAGTTAACTTTCCTTAGCTTAGCGCTTAATGCAGTGGGATAACGATTTCCGTAATGTTTATGTTTATGTGCTATTATAATAATATTTTTATAGTGTTGTTCTATTTTCTCGAACTTACGTTTATATTGTTTGTTATGGGTATGATATTAAAAATATATATTATTTATAAAGCAAAATTTAATTTAGCTCTATATGAAGTCTATGTCTAGTGTCGCTACTAAACTACATAATCCGTAAGATTTTACTTCCGTTCTGTGTATTTTGATAACCAAACACTGTACACTACTTAAAAAGTAGACTTCTGGTTCTTCGTAGATCACTTTGCAATATACCCAGATGTATTCATTACAGTTTGAGACGTATTAGACACTATTTACATTTAGAGGCTTTTTCAGAAATTTGTTGCGTTACAAATACTACATTATTAGACTAAATAATACAAAACAGTTATTAAAATTATTTTTATTTGTCTATTTTTGACACCTAACTACTATTGGACGAATGTAGCACATCTATGAATTTATATTCGAAAAACTTTAAATAAAGCTGCACACTGATTTTACGTTCACTAACTTAAGAGAAACAACTAACAGCGGTATTTGTAACTGTCGCGTGAGATTATACTTTCTTCAAAAAGAGTACGAAGTTCTTAATTAGGTTGTATTTTTAATATGTACGTTATGGCATAACTTTTGGTTTGACCAATTTCAATGATTCATTTTTATGTGATAGCTAATAATCTTTGGGTAGTTCTTTGAAATAATCTTAGGGAAGCAGAAATTTGTAAAACTCAAAATATAATAAAAATGAAAATTATAAAAATAACATTGCATTGCAAAACATGCGTATAACAACGCATCGCTTAGTGGTCAGAGCACTTGGACGGTTTTCAAGAGGCGCAAGTCGCAGGCTCAAGTCCCGCTGCGTTCAAAATTTTTATACGTTTTCTAAATATGTCCTATCCTTCTTAAGTGTGTCATTAACAGTTTAAAACTTTAAAAATAACTTTTAAGGTAATATTTAGTTTTAAGATATTAGAATGTAAATAGAATTGAATGTGCGGACTAAATAAAAAAGTTAATTCCTAAGCTACCTTCATTTAAATGATGACAACATTACTTCATTCATTCATTCTTATAAATATAACAAGTGAAATGGAATTTCAATGATATGCTCTCATACAAACAGTCATCAAAAAGAGTACTGTTGAAAAAATATTTAAACTTAATATAAATCTAACTACATTTTAAAATATTTATATCAACAGTTGCTTATTGTATATTATATTTAATCTATGTGTTATACTAGTAATATCATTGTTTTTGCTTACATGAAGTATGTACAAGTAGGTATATACAGTTACTGGAGCACTAATCATGTTTCGTTAGATGCAAACGTTCTTGTGTTATAAATGTGTCCCAAAATTAACGCAAGATTTGACTTTGCCGCCATTTGCTATTATATTCATTATTTATTCGCTATTAAAAGACTAAAATGGCATTTTCTATATAATTCAAATCTTGCGTTAATTTTGGGACACCCTATATAAGTACTATTAATTGTTGCTGTCAGCCATAACTAGTTATATTTATAAAAATATACATATTCAAACCTATACATGTATAATTATTTTAATACTAGAAGAAAAAACTTTATTCATATTTTAACAAGCATTATGCGGACAGAGAAGTGTGAAACGCGCCATAGGTAAACTTTATATGAAGAAAGTGTGCCAACGAAAAGGTGAATATTTTGTTCTAAAAATCCATGAGAGTAACTTAAAACACACTGCCATATGATATCATGCCATGGCATAACGTCATATGGCATTTGGCATATGAACATTTTTGTTTAACGCAACTAAGGAAACTCAAATGTCTTCATCTTTATAGACAATTATAGATTGACATAATTACTAGTACTTTATAGTAAGTTTGAAAATTGAGATAATTTTTTTTTTTTTAATGTTTCTTTCAACTTTTTCTCTAATCTAGAAGAATATAGTACACGAATAAATATTTATTCATGGGACGATTAATCCTTTACTGATCTGTAGGGAATTAAAATAAACAAATCTTTTCAGGAGTTGTTCGTTGCGAGAATTCTGTGATAGATTACTAGGAACAAATAGAGCGAGAACGCTATTTTTCTGTGAAGGAAAGTAACATGGATGAAATGTATGTACAAATATAGAGAAGTGTAAGAGATTACTGAATTAATTATTAATGATTAATATAGTCAGTATCAATAAAGTCATTTAGTTACCTGATAAAGTTATTAATTAAAACAAAATAATTTTATTCACTCTTACTACACTACTTACTAACATAGAACTTTCAACTGAAACAATAACATAGAACTGGCTACTTACTTTATTTCATTTTTGGAGGGTGATCACGTCATTATTTTCCAATGATAATGATCACGTCATTATTTACCTTAATAACAGCTCATAATTTAAAAGTAAAATTTAAATTATGATCAGAAAATGTTCTATAAGTTATTGTTACGCTGTTATATCAGCAGGCAAAATTGAACATTACAACATTGAAATTTGAAAACAAAACGTGTTTAATTTTTGTATTTAATAAAAAATTGTATAACGCTTTTTTCCTCCTAGTTCGATCGGCCGGAGAACATATTATCAAGATATCCACTCCATGTTTGTTATATATCAATAATATCATATTATGTAATATCAATTGTATGTCCTCAATAGCGAGATGCTATATGTATGTGACAACCGTCACCTATAACAGAGAACAATTGTCATCAGTGGAACTAATTACGCGTAACCAAGCTTGGATATCCCGTGAATAGCCACTGTTCTGATAAAGTTTCCTATAGATTTATTATATATTATTTATCATATATTTTTCGAATTATTTGGTGTAATTAATATAATAACTACATATATTGTGTGCAGCATTTGATTTAATTTGAGTATTTTTGAAGTTTTAAAGTATTAGTCACACACTTAGGAAACGAAAAACATATTTAGAAAAGGTATAAAAATTTAAAAAGCAGCGAGATTCGAACCCGCGCCTCTTGGAAACCGTCTAAGAGCTTTCAATTAATTATTTAATAAATTTCGACGCTGCCGGATATAAAACGCATGTCTTAGTGGTCAGAGCGCATGGAAGGTTTCGAAGAGGCGCGGGATCGAATCTCGCTGCGTTCAAAGTTTTTATACGTTTTCTAAATAGAATGAGAATATTTTTTACGAATTTCAGCACTATTAAAAGTGAACACATTTTATACATTTGTATGTGTGTGTAAGTCAAATAGTAAAGTGAAAAGTTGAGAGTAATCCTATTTCTCCTTCCTCGCTAGCCTCGTAATGGATATACTTTTAAGAAGCTTATTTAACTATGCCGGAAATTACATCAGATAAAAAACCTCGTATACTACGCTAAGCCGCTATATTCCTGCTTATAGCTGTAGCCCGCCATTTTACTGTACATTGAATATATCTTAAAAAAATGGTTCAAATTTAATCAGTAGAGTCAATTATTGTTGAATTACTGTAAGTAAGTTAAAAAGTCCATAATTATTATATTTGTCTCTTTTTCTTTGTGAACTTGGCACGTAAAAAAATTATAGAGTTGAATTAAATTATGACATTCAAGTAGCGTTTCTATTTCAAAGAGAGTCTCAGTTTTTGTGTTACCTAAATCGCTAATCAGTTTGCCCAAAGGATATTAGAATTCAAAGTTGTCTAGGGCAATTATTAAGTTATTTTGGTACCTACTACATTTATTAAAATTAGATAAAGTGTTTTTTATTTTTTATAAATCCAGTTGATACCATAATAAAAAAAAATCAAAAATAAAAAATCTATTATCTGGAAGAGACACACAGCACGATTTCAAATCTCACATTAAAAACAATTTAAATTGCTTCCTATAATTCAATTAATCCCACCTGTCGATATCTAAATCTGGCACTGCAAGTTTCATATGACAACAAAGCGTCTATAAATGTTTCAAGCTTCAATAGTTCAATTTTAATAAATTATTATGGCATAGTATAGACATGGGCGTTTTCGTTTTTTAGCTGTAACGGTTACATATCGAATATGAAGTTATCATATTCGATATCATATTCGTTTTTAGATATCGAGTTTGTGTTGCGATTCATTATTTTCATTATTTCGTAATTCTTTTTACAATAAGCCCTATTCCCGCCTTTTTTTTTCTCTATCTCTTCATGACTTAACACTAGGTTCTCAGGTTCCCTCTGCCTATCCTGCTGTATGCGGAATACAGCGTAAACCTAAAAAAAAGTAATAACAAAAATGGCTGCCGTATAAATTTTAAATTATTAAACATAATCTAATATATAAAATTTTAAAAATAAAATATCACACATGAACTTAAGTGCAAATTAAGATAAAATTAGTTCGATAAGAACTTACGGTTAATTGGCTAGAATGCTTGGAGGCGACAAAAGACGCAGCGTCAAATCTTATTACGTTAAAGATTTTATATGTTTCTAAATATTTTTCTTATACTAAGCGTGTGAATAACATTTTGAATTATATTAACATAATGGTAGGTATTATATCGTGAGCCATTAGTAGATGAAATTTACGTTCAACAACAAGTGATAAGTATCAAACAAATTTAGTCGAAGCTGAGTTTACGATTAACTGTGGTGACGTTATCTCGTACGTCCATAATTCTAGTGTACGTAAGATTTTTTTTTTATTTATCTCCAGATCAAACAAAATCATTTCGAGTATTCCATAAAAGATCAATTTGCAGCAAATATTTGATAAGGCGCACGGACCCACACAGCTTATTATGCTATTGTACATTTTAGTGCTTATATATATATAGTCTCCATGATTTTATCGTGTAAATATCAGATTGATTTTTAAATACTAAGTTGTATTGACAATTCTTATTTTTTACAGAAATTCTCAAACTGAAAGTTTAAGAAAAATCTTATCTCTGTCTGACCTCGTCTTTAAAACATCCGAAACTCAACACACCATAACAAATATCAACACTAAGAAATCATAAGGGTATTTAGGCAGTTATAATATGAAGTAACGTCCTTACGAGTAAGTTTTTGCAAAATCAACTGTTTCCTAAACTATAGGGTATGTAAGTAAAATAAATATAACAGAAATACTAACGTTGGTTATTAATTTTCTTAGATTTATAAAAAAATATTATATTATTTAGTAAATTATGGATAAAACAAACACAACAAATACATTCTTTTAATTATCTAACAACCATTTCCCATTATAATAAAGAGCAGCACTTGTCCTATCAATGACAAGCCTACATGCTGCATGCATGTACTCGTATATGAGTATGGATAGATTATATTCTCTGTTAAAAACACACATACATAATAACACACAAAACTATATCCGTACGATATACTTTTTAAAAGAATCCACGGAATTAAAGTATGGCGCAGCTTGAAATAAAGCTGTAAAAGTATAAAACACAGCTTGAGGGAAATGTTTCAAAATTTTCAAAACTTTTCCAAAAGCCAAGACGTTTTCTCAGTTTGAAATGATGAATAGTCTATGAATTAAATGTTGAGACTTTTAACAAGTATACAGAATAAAATATAAGTAATGCTTGAATTACATACAACGTATAAAAATCATATCTTGCACATTAAGTAAATGTAAGTAAAACGTTGTATCTAAAATATTTTATAACTTTGCATCTTCATAAGATATTTCTAACGCAATGGATATGTTACCCGATTTTCACTGCAGAATACAGTTTAATCGGATTATGGGTAACTCGTTCTGCCGTTTTCTTTAAGGGATCACTTTGAAACGAAAATGCAAACCGCTCTCGTAAATAAGTTTATTTTCGCTATCCACATATGGATATATATACCCTTAAATAAATACCCTTAAATAAGTGACTAAATAAATAGATTCGAAGATCGAATTCATCATAGACTTGGGTTTCTTGTTTCAGTTCTGTATTTATTTAAATCTATTGAGATAGATGACTATATTTATTAAAAGAGAATTGAATTCAGAATTCTCTGTTCAGAAAATTGAAAATAATTTAAATATGATATAATTTCCCCAAGTGGGAATCGAACTCGTAATAAATAATTTAACACGCCATTCCATTGTGCCAGGATGGCCTTTGAATTATTAGTAAATAAATAAAAATGATAGTGACCTTAAAATATGTAATTATAATGTCTCTGGTAAATTAAGAATTTCTAGATGACTTTAAAACTTGGAGTAAAACTTTAATTTGTTTTACAGTTTTAGACAAAAACGTATTTATCTATTGTTTTTGGTAATAGAATTTGTTTATTCCGCTAAGAAAATAATAGTACAGAACTATTTACTTGGTAAAACAAAGCTAGGTAACATGGAAGAGCTTCTAAGGCGCTATGCTAGAGCTTCTTATACTCATGGTAGCATATTTAATCAGCAATTCGCGTAGATGTTTATGTAAGTATCCTGCTTACAGTATGTGTAAATTTAGTTCTTCGTAGAGTACATTTACCTGAGCACAATTTGTTATCGTACATGAAATAGTTAAATTAATTGCGTTAATAATTTAATTATTAAATATTTCGCAAATTCACATTTTCACAATTCAAAATTATTCACAAAATTAGAATTATATAATCAATCAAAATGTAGCTACGTCTCATTTTTTACAATTTAAAGAACTTAAAATTTTGGTGGTAGGAGGTTCGTCCTCCGTCTGGCTCGCGACCACTATCATGTCAAAGACGAACCATAAATATCTTATGATGTGTTCGGTTCGATGGCATGTAAAGCCCAGGTTTTCCCCTATCCCACCTCCTTTCCCAAAATGGTGGTTCCGATAATGAGACTACTGCATTGTCCTCCCTTCATCTGTATCCTCTGGGTTGGCAACGCATCTACAACGCCTCTAATTGTTGTAGATGTTCATGAGTGAGTAACAACTTACCATCCAGGTGGTCCCTTCTGCTCGTTTGCCATCAGTTATCCATAAAAAAAAAAAACTTAAAATAATAACTGTTTAAGAAAATTTTTATGTATTTAAAAGAATTAAAGTTACATATCACTAGTAAATTATATATATGTATGGTTCCGGTTTCAATACGTTTCTATCCAAGAAATGAAAATCCCCAATCATTTAATCCACTGAAGGTAAGGTATCGACTATTGTCAGGTAATTTGGAAACAGGACCAAAATACTAAAGGCAGTCATCAAACTTTTTGCACTCTTTGTAGATTTGGTGAAGAACAATTGAATTTCATAAACAATTCACCCCACTGAATTGCTAGCGTGAATTTATGGCTTTGTGTGTATTAATATTATAAAATATATTTATTCTTATAGTGCATTTGTGTAACTACAATAATGTATGTATTAATATTATTAGATCACATAATTATTAAAATTACTATAAGATATACCAAGCAAAAGTCGTAGTGATCTCTAAGTAATCTAAATTACTATATCTAGTATAGTAGTAGTTGTAAAAATAAAACTGGAGTCTCTTATTTGACGTCACATTCAATGCGTCTCGCGTGCTTTCTTTCCTTAGCTTTAGCTTAAGAATTTGTGTTTCCGACATTTTTATAGCATTTAAAGGCGATAAACAGTTTTGCGTGTCGATGAATATTCCAGAAACTTGGTGTTGATGTATATTTCCTTTTGTATAAACTCTTTATTGCGTGAAATGAGTATATTTAAAGGTTTTAATTTATTGTTTGTTATTTTTTTAATTAAATTGAGAATTTTCATTGACATATGATATATTCAAAGGGTTTGTTATGAAGTATTTAATAATGATTAATGAATATTTATACAGAAATTATCAAATTGAAACTAAAAGTAGAAAGTTGATAATATCATTAACTGCTTATTAGTTCAAAGCGTCATCATTTTATTGCAAACAAATACAGACATGGATTTAAACATAACATAATCTTTCATGACCTCCCTTCCTAAGTATAATTAAATTTACTACATTTTAATTTTTTGACACAATGTGGTGTAGCGGGAATCAAGCGGGGATTGTATATTTATCTGAATTTCACATTCATTACGACGACAGTCGTGGAAACGGCTTGCTCGAATTTGCTTAGTCCCTAGGTATGAAAATGTACATACAGCGTAGGTTTTTCATATTTTACCAAAGTATTACTCTTCAGTATTTATTCTATGCTTTAAAGTAAGTAATATCTATATATTGTTTTACCATTCTTTTTTTCTGAACAAGGTATAAATTTAGCTGAATAAGAGACAAACAACTATATAATAGATTGTCTATACTGCTAGAGGATCATATAATAGTAGCTTCTTTCTAATGAAGAATATGAGAAAAGTAAATTTTTCATCATTCATCATTTCAGTAATTTCGTCATATAATATATGTCATATATTAACGTTATCTATAAATCGAATCTACTAAGATTGATAACTTAATTTAAAGTTAAAGCAATAAATGTCGGTGCCAACCCTATAAAAGTAAGCCAGTATCAAAGTTACCAACAATTTTAATTGCTTTAGCCGACAAAAAATCAAATAAAATACTCTTAAGCTTATTATTTTAGGACATAAATTAATGATTATATGATCGCAAAAATGGTGTAACTACCCTGACATTCATAAATTGAACTGAAAAAACTCAAAATACAACCTCCATAAATGTAGCTTACAAGTTTAGCAAAAAATGTTCGTTTCAGTCTTCTTTTTCTGCGCAACCCCCAAGTGTTTTCTTTTTACTTTCAGAAATAACGGCTAGATTTTTCTGCCGCGAGTATTGCCAAACTTCGCAAATTATACACTTCACTACTAACTTTAAAATGAAATCTTCGTTTAAAGCTAGCATTCACTTTTAAATTTCTTATTTAAGTTATTTGTTATGATACTACATAATATTGAAACTGAATTTGAATGTGCTTGATTTCATACATCAACATTCAACCAAATTGACTTCCTATTAACTTATGTAATGAACAATTAAAATTTAATTATTCGACTTTTGATATAAATATTTTCGTCAAGTTGAATTATCCAACACGTTGATAAAAAAGTAAATGGTGTACATAAATATATATGATATTTAAGTTAGCGCTGAAAAACAAAGGTGAAGCGTAATGGCAAAGATTTATATTTTTAATTTCTGTTTGGGTAGTTTCAGATTTTAATATATATGGTTTCGGACGCTAACAGATTTGATCTGGATCAAATTTCTTAACAGGAAGTATAGGGAATTAGAACATTCTGTTAAGAAATTTACAGGCTTAGTTTTAAACCGATCGTGTTACACCTGAACGTCTAAGAGTATAACATTGTTCAGCACTATCTTAAACTTTGAATATATTGGCTTTTGTAGGTAACGTCACTGATTAACACAGGCTTAAGTTGTTGTTATATAATAAAAGATACTGCTTACTGATATACTGATATACTGATTGATTGATGATACTGATTACTGCATTAAATTATTTATTTATTTATTTTTTTTTTTTATTGATAACGGACGGCAAACGAGCAGAAGGACCACCTGATGGTAAGTCGTTACCTTCACCCATAGACATCTACAACACCAGAGATGTTGTAGATGCGTTGCCAACCTAGAGGATACTGATGGAAGGGGGGACAATGTAATAGTCCGCTATCAGAACCACCACATTTTGGGGAAAGGATGGGTGGGAAAGGGGAAAATCTGGCTTACATGCCATCGAACCGGAACACATCATTAGATATTTGGCGGTTCGTCTTTGACATGATAGTGGTCGCGAGCCAGTCAGAGGATGTTCTTAATAAAATACGATTGTCTTAGTATTTTTTTTTATGAAGTCTTAGTATGTATTACAATGCATACAATATTATTCATGTTTTATAAATTATGCCACTCAAAACAACTAGAAATACGTTAACTTTTAAACAAATATTATAAGTTTGTAGATATTCTCACATACATGCATATGCATACGCCACGTGAAAAACTCATCACAATGGATTTCAATGGAACTTTGTAGTTAGACTTTAAAGCTTTGCAAAACGGCACAACATTGCTCTAACTCTGATTTATATATATAAAGAGACTAATTAAAGCTATACAGATAGTATGAATAAGTTTGTACCTATATGACATCGTTAATTTGCGGTCTAGAATATTATATATCCGTATATAATTGACTAGCGACCCGCACCGGCTTCGCACGGGTGGACATTTATTTTTTAAGGTCTCTGAAAAAAAAAATATCGGCCGGCGAATGAATGATGGCTCATTTTAATACCAATTACAAATTTAAATTCGTAATATCTTTAGAATGGATTGTCCGATTGAAATAAAATAAAAAGTAAATTATAGCTACTGAAACAATCTTGCTCCATAAATAGTTTATTTGGATAAGGATTAATATTTGACGATAATATGATCAATAAACATAGGCTAATAATTTTAATTACTTTTATTCTATGGAAAAGTGGTTATAATGGCTAAAATATAAATGTTTGGTTTATACTATAGCGGACTTTTTTATAGGCATTATTGAGTTCTACAACTTTTCTATAGAAGTCAACCATACATCTCTAACCTTTTAGACAGCGTTCGCGAGAATCGTTAACGTACGGTAGTTTTTTCGTCGACTTACTCCACAATTTTCACTACCACGAAAAATTCTATCTATTTTTCGGGATAAAATATAGCCTATACGGATTCTGAAGATCCCCTCTAAGTAATGGTAAAAGAAATTTTGAAATCGGTCCAGTAGTTTTTGAGCCTATTCAATACAAACATACAAAAATACAAAGGTTACCTCTTTATAATATTAGTATAGATTAAAACAAATGACTGAAGGTACTTTTTTCATCACACATATTGCTAGCGATATAGATGGTTTGATTCCTAACTGACTCATATAACTACTTTTGAATTAATAAAACATTATATAAGTATTTCAAATACATAGGAAATTTATAGAGAAATGAACAAAATCGTTGAGACGCAATTATGATTTCCTATAATCCCGTCAGAACTATTATAGACCGCAGCCTACAGAACTGCTCAACACACCGGGATGGTCTGTTAAATTAAGGCGAGTAAATCTCTGTATAACTTGATCTCGTAATAACTTTGCCCAAATTGGGAAATCAGGACACAAGTGTTTCGTTGGAAATGATATCGAATTTAAAATAAAGCGTCTATAATAGTAGAGGTATATATTGAGATTAATTTTTGATACAGATTGTTAAATAGTCTATACGAGTAAAAGTGTCTAGTCTATATTATAGTCTATATTATGCCATACCTATGTTATAACAATATTTGTAATAATATCATATCATTATATATATTTAAATGAGGGTGCAAATGGAAAATCTTTAAGAATTAATATATTTTTGTTAATTTTTTAAGTTAGATGTAAAAAATATCATTGAAGGTCCGATTTTCCCTCTAATCTATAAAGTTTCAGCACAAAAAGGACCAACGTAATTTCTATAACGAAGCAACTAGCGTACAATAAAAACCAATATGTAGAGTCACTCTGGTCAGTCTGGAATTGTCACAAATCAATAACCGTCATTGTTACAGAGGGGACAGTTTTGGATGCTAAAAGTGTTCGACGGCTGACATTTTGTGTGCAGATGTTAAACATTTAGCTATTTTGTTTAAACAATATTTTTATAAAAACATAGGTGACTTTTAAATATATATGTAGATTATCCTGCCTAGAAAATTATAACAATTTATTTAATTGTGAGACTTAATTTGATAATGTAGATACGATAATATTTAATTAGTCAAATATACCACTATGTTTTTGAGTTCGAAATTGTTAATTATTTATGTTTCACATGCATTCTGTTATTGTTTGTAACAATTTCCGGGTAGTTAATATACAGGTTACATTCACAACCTAGAAGACACAAATTTTTGATTATTGGTAAAAGAATTTTACACTTCCGTCTGTGTCAATCTTCAATATTACATTTATAAATGAAACTAATAATGCTTATTAACTGATTATTAGTAATTCTTTCTATGATTTATAATCTAGTAATGATAAATTTAAAGTTAAAAATATATAACATTTTATATTTTTAGTTATATATTAAAAATATTATTCTTTGTTCAATTCTAAAGTTTACATTAACCATTAACCATCATGTCAGGATCGTCGTGATATTGTGTACATCAAAATATTGCTACGTGCTTCACAAATTGTGATATTCCGACCACTTTCAGATGCTTCCCGCGCGCTTCATTTCAGTCATACTAATGTGTATTTCCCACATTTTTATAGCAGTTAAAGACGATAAATAGTTTCTGTGCTACTGAACGTTTTTCAAAGGCTTAGTCTTAAAGAACGATACGCTCGTGCCGCTATCTTTTTCTTTAATGTAATTGTTTTTTGTTTTTGTTATTTATATGAATATACTCAGCGTGATGATGTTGAACTGTGTCAAACGGAATAAAATCAAAATGGTTTCGAGTCTACTCTGCGGGCTATTATTATATATTGGCGTAACTCAGTTTCGACTAATTTGTGGCAATTTTTCTGTATGGCTGGAAAGTGTAGAACGGAGTGCCGCTGATGCTGGACTATGTAAAATGAAATTATATTATATATGTTTATTATAAATATAACCTATTTTATAAATATATTATAAATATAAACTACTGTAGAGCTTTGCCACTAAAAATAATATAATACTGCTGAACAGCAAAACAAATGTTGAAATGCTTACTGAACTTATACTGAAGTTAGTATTTGCATGTTATTAAGCGAAAATTTTAGCCGATAATTGAACAAAATTTAATTACGTTTCACTCCAATACTTAGTCAACACACTATCTACTATTTGCAGTGTTTGAATCTATGAAGTTTTAATAATAATATCAAATTTTATATTACATAGTACTGGCAGGCCCGTTTGTACTAAAGGACTTACGAACATGATTCGTAAGCAGAGAGTTCAAAGCCACTCATGTTGTTTTTCGAAAAACTAAATGCTTGAGGGTATGTTGCTGTAAGACATCACGACATATAAAATAACTCAATAATTAAATATAAAGGGTGTCCCAAAATTAACGCAAGATTTGACTTTGCCGCCATTTGCTATTATATTCATTATTCATTCGCTATTAAAAGACTAAAATGGCATTTTCTATTTAATTCAAATCTTGCGTTAATTTTAGGACACCCTATACTTTAAATTATGATTAAATCCTTTATTTTCTTCAGGAAAAGAAAATCTAGAAGCAGTAAATAAACTATACGCATTTGATACAATGCAATTGACTAAAGTTTATATTGGAAAATAACATTTTTAGAACGTTGGCAGGAATTGGCATAAGAATCTTTTTAAAGCAACTTTTAGTGCACCGATTTTAAAGTTGTATCGACATAGTTTATTCATATATATCTTCTTCTTATATAAGAAGGCTGAATTGAATACCTACAGCAGATTATATCTGAGAATTTATTATTTAAAATTAACCAACCATTAGATAACCTAACAAAAAAGTATGATTTTATAAGTAAACAATTATTCGCTAAAGCTGTGTCATAGAAAGTATATTATTATTGTTATAGATATATACATATATCAATGGTATTAACGTGTTAGTTAATATTATGCTAACGAATAAATTATAGTTGAAACCAAGAGTGATTTGCAAATATTATTATCATGATGCACCGTATCAGTTACAATATATTTGTGTTAAAATTTAGTGTCAACAGTTTGTGAACTGTAATGGCAGTATATTATGTATGAATAGCATTTAAAATTTGATTATATTTTTCTGATATATTATATTATAGATTTTTAATATAAAATTATACTATCATATATTTATGATTCATAATTGATTATTCATAAATACTACAATATTCATATTAAAAATGTTTTGGTTACTGATGAAACGAACGAATATATTCAAATACTTTCTATATTTTATTAGGGAATCATGGAAGTGGTATGCTATATTCTACCTACATCTTCACTACTTCATTTTCACTTTGTTTAACATTATTTATTATATAGATTTTACCTATAACATACATTTAGCTTTGTGTATGTAATACACATATATATATTGCAATTACAAATATATCGATTTCTTTTAAATTTAGGGCGTCAAAGCAAATATTTCTTTTAAGCTTGTATACATTTGTTTTGGGGTGGGATTTCCTTATGTGACAAAGGATTAAGCGATGATTACTCATCGCTAAAGGGCATTATTTGTTTCATAGTATTGAATTTGCCTTTAATCAAAGCTGTAACATTTCGATGTCGCATGTTGGATGCTTGCCGGAAGCGACAGTACAATTGCGCTGATTATGATTGCCTACATTTGAATATATGATAGAGTAAGTAATACCTATTTATAGTGAAAAAGTTTTTATTTTATATTTCTTTTGAAAATGAAACTAAATTTTAGGTCTTTTGTATTTTTCTTAAAATAACCAAATATGCTAAATTATTTAGGTATATAGGAATATACGCATTGAATTACCACAGTATTCTATGCTAATTCAATTTTTTATATTTAACTTGAGTTTGGATAAGTTTTATCAGATGTTTTTAAATTGTTTTGTTTTATATTTTATCATTTGTCTTACTTTTATCTTATTAGATTAAGTACGTTTGTCGTTATAAATGAGTTTCTAAAAAAACCTCAAAAAATATTTTAAAATTGCATGGTACATAAACGTTGTTGTGGCATGCAACAACATACGTGAGGGGTACGAAATGTACGACGAAATAAACAACATTTTTCTTAGGTAATATAATAGGTCATTCTATTTAAGTATCAAGATTTATTATAAGAGAAAAGAAGCAACTATTTGTCCATAACTTCAATATAATAAGGCGTTATTTAAGATTTGAAACTATGTAATGATAAAAAACAAAATAAGTTGTCTATTGTGTCACTACTAGTGCAGTAACTTTTTGAAAACAAAAAAGTGATAGATGGCAGCGTGAACAAAATTAAGCGGGCTTAGAACAAAATCCTCTGCATTTAAGTTTTGGAACGCAAAGCTGTGGTATGGTGGAATCAAGTAGATCAAAGTGAATTTTAAATTTTGAATTGCTTGCTAGATTGTCTTTTTTGTTACAATGTAAAGCTGAATTCATTCGACAAATGTTTTTTTACAATTTTTAAACATTTATTAAATTATAGTTAACTTAATTAATTTTAAATTTCTGTAGACCTATTGGAAAAAAGTTACTTCTATAATATATATGTATACTAATATTACAAAGTTTGGGAAAATGAAAAGATTGCTTGTTTATTTGCGCTATTCTTTGAAACTACCGGATATATTTTTAAAAAAATATTCAAGCTCCTGAGAAAGGCATTAAACTATTCTTACTTATTTCAGAATAATGATATTGGTTAAGTTAGTAGAATCAAATACTATTATTTACAGAACGCATGGCACATTTATTAATATACAAACCAATCCATGAACCTGATTTTATAAAAACAGAAGTAACTGCTGCCTGTGTGTGCCAGTCCCATCAACCGATTGGCTAACAATGTTGAGCGTCTGACGCAAAGCGTTTTTAGAGTGACACTAACTATATAAATATTTAATCTGTGGTCGAGCGTATTGGCGGGAAAATATAAATTGTAATTGTATTTATAGAATTATTAAAAATTAATATAATTGTAATGATTGTGTTAAATTAATTAAATATAATATTCTAGCTTTAGCTAATTAACATTATCTTGCAAAATGAGTATTAGTTATTTCTTATTATTGTTGAGGTTAAAAATATGTCTATTGTCTAAACACAGTACCAAAAAAAAAGAAGTTTTGAAATTAATATATTTGTATGGGTAGTAAAAATTGTTGAAACACGTAAGTTCTGTGATGTGTGTGAAAAGTTACAAAAAGATTGAAAGACATTTTTGTTAAGAGGTGTTAAAAGCTGTTTCAGGTAAAAGCTCTTTAAATTATGATATTAAAAAAAATATAATTAACGATGCTTTAATTTTTTTTCTTTTTCTAAGAATTAATGCTAATTTTTTTGCTGTAATGTTGTTGTGTTGGTTTTCCCTTAGTGTTTCCTTATTTACAATTTTTGTACGTATAATTAAAAAAACTAACTTAATATTCATATCATCGCCAACATAGACTAAGAGAGTGCCAAAAGATTAATTTATATCACAGTCCAAATACTGTGTAAGCCAGTGGATATTACATGTTTGATACAAGATGCTCACTTTAGACTTTACAGAAATTAGAACTCGTCTCCCGCGCGTTGTTTAAAGGTAAAGGGTTAAAGCTTGTTGTATATTACAACTTGTCCAAACGTAATTCAACGAAAAGCCTTTAGGGAAACAGACTATTTCCATAACATATTATTTTGTCAATTTTCTTAAAGTAACTAATATACAAATACTATAAATAAATATACCTACTTACTATTGTACCTGAAGATGTTAACACATGGTTTTTGCTAAAATGTATGATGTAACAGAAAGTTCCAGTATATCATGAAGACATTCATCTATACATTGTTACAACGTAACTATTTTGTGATGATCTTTAAATTTTCAATATATAATATTTATCTTAAATACTAGTCTATAATTACTGTACTTCGCATTTAGCATAAACATAATATTATTATAGTTAATCTCGCCCATTTGATCATTATAAGCGATTAAATGGTTTTATTTTCAATATTGCTATTAATGCAGAGCACCATAACGCATAACGCATCGCCATTGGCAGTGATTTTGTATAGCCAATCACATTGAAATGGCAATGTCATCATAAAATCGAATACCCATTTGCTATTACAATTCCGATTAGCTTTTCCGCGACAGTCTATTAGCTTGGTAATAGCCTAAAGATAAGCTTTAAAATGCACTAGTAATGAGCTTGCACGGCCTCACTAACTGGATATAAATTTAAGAGGATTTTTAGCTTGCGTTTTAAAGGGATTAGGCGTTGGAAATGGAGCATTGTTTACTAAAAGCGTTAAACGAAAATGGGTCAAACAATGTAATTGTTATATTCATATTATATATTATTAAGTATTTTTTATTCATAAATAAAAGAAAAAACATTGTTATTCGTAATGTACAATATTTTGTTAATCATGATATTACATTTGGTTTTCACTAAAGCAGTAGCACTTTAGGTTGATTGAAGGAAGTCGATATTTCGTATATAGCTTGAGAATTAAATTTTTTATTACAGGAGAAGATACTCCCATACCTACTAATGGGTCATCAGTCTTAGGCCCTGTTCCTATCCCTGCAATGCGATGCGCCCACTATTCGCCCTGTGAATCAACGAAATACCAAAGAAGCTAAGATGGTAAGTATAATCCATATTGTCTTTCAAAAATTGTTTCCATTAGGCACACTCATATATGTATATGATAATTTTGATTGATATGAATTATTAGTATTAAAAAGATGCCTGACATGAATGTCAGGGCAAATAAAATCATAATAATAAATAACACGTTAAATATCCGATAATATAATTTCAAAACGGTGCTTCGTGTTACATTGACTTTTGTTCGTAAATCTATATGATAACACGATGAAGGTAAAGCTTTGTACCTTTTTTTACGAAAATTGTGCGGACGGAGGAAAAGAGCAAAAAGCTAATATTTTTAGAAATAAATGAAAATAATAAAATAAATGTTACTTACATTACCGTGTTTATATACTTTTGTATAAAATATTAAACACATTGTTAAGGCATTGCGTTGTTTACCTATCAGCGTGACCTGATCTAATTCAAATAAATAGTTAATTTTCCTTAGGTTATCTATTCTAAGATGTGTCCTATATATAGATATTTTTGTTTAGTTATTTCATTGTTATATAAATAAGACGTATGAAGAATGAAATAAGTCTTCCGTTGACGCTCGTACCTAAAGGTCACGTACGGCTGAATTGTTGTTCCGTACTTGAGTCGCGTCTGTTTAATGAGACTAGAAATAATTATTAGTAAAAATTCATTTATATATATATCATAAATTAGAGGCTTTCCTTAATTTATGTAATAACACATATATACTATATATATATATATATATATATATATATATATATAACATATATATATATAATTTTTTATATATGCCTGTTGCATATATATATATTTAATTATAATTTAATAGTTATGTTATAAATTCAGTAATATTATTTTTTTTTTTTATATAATATTTTTTTAAAATTTAAAATGTAATTCATATTTTTATTCTTTTTTACTTACTAAAGGCGAAATGGAATGGAAAAATCAAATTTTTATTTTTAAATTTCAATTTTTATAAATTTTAATAATTAATCAATTTCATATAGAATCCGCCATTCAGCCCACCAATGCCTAGATTCGGCGAAAAGTGGAGAACGGAAATGCTAAATCTGAATTCAAATTATTTGTAATAATTGCACTTTTGGTTCAATTTTCTTTGAATTTGGTTTTTCATTTTTTTATTAAGAATTTTAATTATTTATGATGCAATGTCATTTAATAATTAACTGAAGTGACATCGAATATGAAATAAATATTTAGTTTCAAGATTGAAATCAAAAAAACACTTACATCAAAGACGTAGGTGGAGTAAGGCAGTTCCCATGCGGGCTATTTATTGTTAACTTCCTACTCACAAGCGTACCGTGTGGCGAGGGTTTAACTAATCCCATAGGATAAGCGCACAAAATAAAGACAGTACAGACCCTAAATAGAACATAAGCTGTAATAATGGACATGTATAATTATATGGCGCTACTAGTTCGTCAGAGAAGCGTCCATATAACTTACGGTTTCCCACCAGCTTACCTTTTGTAAGCTGATGACAATAAACTATTGGGAATCAGTTTGCAAAAAAACAAGCATATACTGGCTTACCTCTATGTACCGGCTTTCCTAAATATACTGGTTTTCAATACCTTTTAAAAATTTGTAATTAAATACCTTTTTAAAATTTCAATAAACTTATATTTATATTCTACTGCGATTTTTTTAATTTCCATTGCGGTTTTATAATACATGACATAGACAGATAGTCTGCTTAAACACAGCGTAGAATGACAAAAAAAAAAAGAAGCCAGTAATAAAAATCCCTAGTGTTTGTTTGTTTTTTATTGTGGTATAAAATATGTTTATAGAAGTAAAAAAAAATAATGGCTCTACGGTATGGACCTTCTACAAATCATTTCGCATAGAATGGTCGAAGTGTCATTGGTAGAAGATTGGTCAGGGAAGTATCGCATCCTTACGACGAAAGTAATCAAAAACAAACCCAAAATTTCTATACCATCTGATTTTACTAAAGACTGATAATAGAAGCTTCTTCTAATATTCTGTAATGCTTTCCCACATTTGCAATTTTCGAGTTAGGTCACTTTCCATTGTTAGGGATTTGTATGTAAATAATTTTACTAAATTTTTTTAAGTCAAAATGGAAAAAATATCAATTACTCACTTCAATTAATCAATGATAAAAAATCTTTCCGTGTTCAACCGTGGAGCAATTATTTTTTAACAATTATTAATCAAGATAAAATGTATGTGGGGAAATTCTACTCCCACATTGCATTCTAGTAATTTGTGAGAGATTGTATTTAAAATTTACTTAACATAAATATATAGGTTATTAATAGCAAAGTATTTTCTATAAATAAAATAAATAAAAAAAAGCCTTTATTATTTCTTGCTTACAAAATATAATATGTAAATCTACTTAAAAAAAGAAAAAAAAAATGAACCCCTACCCTCAAATGAAAAAATAAAAATTATTAAAAATTATTGAAACAAAAAACCTTTTTTGTGAGTTATTTTTGGAGGAGGCCTTCACCCGAAAAGTGTTATTTTCTATAACAGTTGTCTAATGGAATAAGATATATTGGCTTTTTATACTAGAGTTTACATCTCTTTTTCGGATAAAAGATAAAGCAGATGCGAATCCCTTGATTTCACAGTAACAACAATTAAAATAATTAGGGTTATCTAACTTACTTAAACTTAGGACCTGGAGCTACATATAGGGATAATTTTCATGCTGATCCAGTACATTAAATTGCAATTTCCATACAGGAAAATAAAAAAGACATAGATCCTAGCTTATTTTTAATAACCTGAGTACTCGAAGATGTATTCAATGACCCGCTGACATGAAAACATCTTACAGCTTGAAACAACATATTGGATGAGTGCTTATCCTGGGTCAAGAAGTTTCCGTAGGAGAAATAAAAAAACATACATTGTTGAATTACGTCGATTAATCGTGATCAATTTTTTGCAAACTTAGTAAAGATATTTAGTTAGTTATATAATTGAAAACACATATACAGTATTTTATATTACCCCAAGAGTGGCCCCGGTGACGCGATTAACAACGTTGTCTTTTAGCAACGTATGTATATGTCACTTTATATAAGCGTGAATGTCAAACCATGGTAATTGTGTGTAACATTTATTTTATTAATTTAATACACAAATTTTTATGCATGACAAGCTGTATCCCACAACTTCGTTTATACTTATTGATACAGCTAGTTCTTTCACCCCCTTATATTTTTGGTATCTTGAACCGTTTTCACTGGCGCACATGGCTTGGAAGCCCTCAAGGATGAATAATTTTTCGTTTTTTCCACATTTTCCATTATTTCTTCGCTCCTAATAGTTGCGATGATGTTATATAGCCTAAAAAGCTTTCCTCGATAGATGGTCTATTCAACACAAAAAGAATTTTTCCAATTCAGACACAAGTGTAGTTTCCTGAGATTAGCGCGTTCAAACAAACAAACAAACAAACAAACTCTTAACTTCAGCTTTATAGCACGAAAGTATAGATTTAAAAAATGCTACACGTATTTATATATAGATAATATATTCGTTTAGTCTTTAGATATATTTAACCGATTTATAAAGTGAGAACACGTTGCATCATCTGGTATCAAGTAGATGGCATTAAAATTGATAAACTGACGATACTCGTAGACTAGAGGTCTGTTACGATACTATATTATACTATTAACATCTATACATCACCATACGGTATTTTTAATACAATATTTTAGCTCTACCTTACCCATTGCACTCTTATTAAAACACATCAACCGTTTGTCAAAATATATTATATTTTTTTTATTTAAAATTCCTATTACGTTATAATAATAAATAGTGTGATTGGATATATTTTTAATCGAAATGTGGAAATTCATGTTTAAGCAAATCTGCTAACGAAAAGCAAGGTAGTTTACCTTCTTCTTATATCTTTAAGGGAATAATCATTCCACTAATATTATAAAGGTGTTTTTTGTTTGGTTATTTAGATATTGGGGTGCTTCGATGCTTACTACAAAGTAATAGTAAATTGGCTGATTTTAACCTAGGAGATTTTATAAGACTTCGACTTCCGGATCTAGCTTTTCGAGTTCTGTGCTTTTTTTTTAAGGCGAAATTGAGCAACAAGAAAAAATAGGATAGTAAAATTAAAATTAACAAAACCAAATTCAAAGCGAACGTAACCGTTTGTGGGAACCGCTACTTAATAACATTTCGAATAAACGTCCAAAAACAATCAGTTTTAATTCGCTCATGGTTTTAAACAATTTAAATCTGGCTAAAATTTCAAAGATTACGTGATAATTGAATTTTAAAATAATTGCAAAATATCCCTTAATGTCTAAAGGTTTTAGGAGCTTGTTAATCCACATTGAAGCGAGTAAGTAATTAAATATTTCGCGAACAAAACCCGCGGCCTGCGAGGCAGGTCCTGAATAAGTTAGGAAATCGTCGCAACTTACCCTTCAAGAGAGATTTCCGACATTTAAAGTGATATTCTATGCACAATATTATTGTAATACTCTTTAGTCGTATAAATAAATATGAACAAAGAAACATTTTATAAAATAATTAAGTACTATATAATTTTTACAAATATTAATAGTTGTATGACATACATGTATTTGGGTGTGTGTATATGTTTGCAACTTACATAGCAGAAGAGAAATTTTAGATAAATAGTTTAGAAGAGAATAAGAGGAATATAGAGTATCAAAAAACGCTGCGAAGCATCGCATAGAAAGAGGACCGATAATTTAAATTACCGTACTGTTTATTTTATCTCAGATCTCAATATTTTTGTCTCTATCGTGGCAACTCATGATTACAACAAATTCCAAATAACAACCATTCAAAAACATTTCATTTCAAAAAACTAAGTATTTTTTTTTATTAAATAAAAATATTGTATAGTTTCATGTTTTATTTATTTTATAGTTTAAAGCAAGGATAGAACAGTTTACATCATGCTTGGTAGATAATCTGTTTTGACAGGTAGCTGATATCTGACGAATGTCTTAGTCCTTATCAATGACATGCCGGAAATAGCAAATACAGCCGAAATCCGAAGTTCAAAGTAACAGTAACTGTAAAATTGTAATAACTTTAATTTTGTATTTCAAATGAAACATATTTGATTTTGTAACATTGAATGATTACAAATTGAAATATCATGTTTCTAAGGCACACAAGCTCATGTCATCAAATTTTAAAAGTAACGTTATCATCATATTACAACGACAAAAATAACAACAAAAAACATATTGGATATACTTTTTAACCCTATACCGAAGTTAAATAATCGAAAAAGTTTTTTTTTTTGCCTATATTTCAAACACCAATGATTTATATAAAAAAAATTAAAATCGACCCATCCTAGTATACATATAATATATAATATTTTTAAATGTAGTTAAGAAAATTATTTGTGTTTTCAATACAATATTTTTGCATTGATTTCTAATATATAAGTTTTAAACCTTAAAGCTGTCCAGTACACAGCTTATTGTCCGATGTAACTATATATAGAGAGGATTTTCATTATTATAATACTGTCTTCTTTGGAAATTAACAAGATAGATGACTTCCATAGCAAAATTGTTGTAAATATCAAATCCTCCAGGCAGTATTTTGTCTCAACTTATAACACAGACGCTTAAGTGAAAAGTTAGTGGTTTCGCCACCATGTACGGAGCGCACCTGAGCACTGAAATGTGAGATACATTAAATGTTTCGACAAGAACGTTATTTTCCACTTTGTTTTATCGGCTTCGAAAATATTTTTTCAAACTAGTGCAGTTTTTATTCAAAATACAACGTTGTTCATTTCGACACGTATAGAATTTTTACAATAAAATTTTGCATTTTTTTCACATATTGCGGAGATTTTCATAAAAATGCTGAAGTATAAAATGTAATAAAAAGAGAATATTCGCACAAAATATTTTATGTTAGCTAATTTTATTAAAGCTTTAAAAAAATGTTTTATAAGTTATATTTCTTATTATTTTAATACTTAGGGTCGGCAACGCGTAAGTGATGCCCCTGGTGTTGCAAGCGTCCATAGGCCACGGTAACCACTTACCATCAGGTGGGCCGTGTGCCTTGTTGCCACCGTCGTGGTATAAAAAAAAAAAAAAAACTTAGTTATTTTTACAAAACAAGTGCTACGAGTACTATTATAAATACGAAATTAGACGTAGACAAATGTTGCAAGTTATGTAATTCACGAAGAGCGCGCATCTTCTAATCGGCTTAAACGTTACAGCGTCTAGAATAAATTAATTTTATTTCAAACGTAGATATGAAAATGTATTGTGTTGAAATTAATATTCGCCTCAAACTTAAGCGTATATATTATCTGAAATCGTCAGTAAAGTCTGCAATGTTGTGTTTTATTTTTATTGCAATTTCAATTGGACGTGCCTTTAATTTGGGTGGGTAAATTATAAAGTAGGTAGACATGATATGGTAGGACTTGTGTGCTTAAAGATTATGTATGACCTTTTAAAGGTATTAAAGTATATCGACAGTATTTTTTACTTAATAACATCCTTTTGTGTTGCGAAACCTCGTTGTTTGTCTAAAGAAAAACACAATGAAACACCTATTTTTAAAATATTTCCCAGAGTGACTGTTAGAAACAATTTTCTTCTAAATGACCAGTTCTACATGAAACATGAGAGAAACATAAATAGTCAATCGTCTTATGTATATTATATGAAACCACAATTTTTATTTTAAAATATTTTTCTCTTCGATCCATATTTATCGCAATATACTTACACAAAAAAGTTTTTTTTTCGATTGGACATTTAAAATAAAATTTTCGCCAATTTTAAATATATTATATCATATTCTTAATCAAAGCGTCGAAATACATGAATATACCAAATTGCAGATCGATTGGAAGTATGAGCTAAATGGAAATATGCCCATATTTTTTAGCAGTACTTGTGTACGAGTACATACTCATAGATCCTATTTATTATTTTACATCTTACACTGAGCTTGAATTATATTGTAGAATGAACCGTATCATATTTTGTGGCAGAGAACATGAAACAGCTTTTCTCCCAGAAATTGGGAAATAGGTTTTACCCCGATGATTGCCGCAAGCTATTGGATCGCTTCCTACAGCTAATACTCGTAACTCGTTCGCCCTATATTGTGTACTATAGGCCAATAACTTCTTCTTTGTCTTTAAGTTTTAAAATTTTGTGAGCGCAAAATGTACCTAAAGCTGTCGTTTTGTTTTCGTTTGACTCTATTTTATTTCATACTTAAAATATTTGTTTTGATCAATTTTATTGCTCTTTAAATTTTCCTTTGGAAAAGACAAAAATACAAATATCGTCTTTAGAAAACTCGTTAACTACGATAGTTGGTAAATAATCTTTTTTTGGCAGGTTTTAAATTTTGAACTTTTTACATACATACATACTAAACGCTGTATACCGCATATAGCTGGATAGGCAGAGGGAACCTAGTGTCCCCATTTTCCGCCGAATTAAGGCATTGCGTGCTGAGTGGCGGAACTCAACGCCGCGTTTTGCCTTGTTACCAATCCCAGGAAATGAAAAATTCCATTTCCTGGAGTGGGAATTGAACCCACAACCTGTCGCTTTGCTTACAGTACGCTTGTGCCTCTGCGCCACGACAGGCGTTAATATAAAAACTGAAAATAAACTTTTTACTTTCAGTATGAATCAGTTTTGCTATACATGTAACGTGTTATTTTAGATTCGGCAAATCTCTTGTTGGTCTCCAAATCATAATAACGTACAGAATAAATTAGAAAGCTTAGTATGAAATGAGAAGAAAATATGTTCATTAATTTTATTGTTCTCTAAATATTAATAGATTATAATATAAATGAAATTCGCATGATTATTGTAATTATTTTTTTTACATAGCATATTAGACTTAATGTGATGCTTAAATTTAAGTAAAGCATGTCTTGTGAGTTTAACTTTCATGATAAACATAGCAAGATGTATTGAAGTTTAACCCAATACTGCCTAACTTGCAACATATTTGTCTTTGTCTCGTATATTACGTCGATAGGTTTCTATAGTGTATAATATTATAAATTTATTTAACCAGTT
>JAKGSA010002020.1:0-11335 GCA_033558755.1 Philaethria dido
CTCCAAATTCCTATGAAAATGGAAAAAAATACGAACTTATGTTTGAAAGTCCACATAGACAAAATCGCGGGATATATCTAGTTATTATATAAGTGAGAAGAGAAGAAATTCCTTAGCATTCCATAGATTCATCCGTGCTTCTTAAAAATGCGCATTAAGGGTCGCTTTCAATGTCCAGTATTTTCCCTCTATCTAACCAAATTTGAATATTTTTAGCAATAATAAAGTTATTAATTATTATCTTCACGCTGTATCCTGCATATAGCGGGGTAGGCAGAGGGCACCTGAGAGCCTAGTGTTAAGACACTCCGTTCTCTTATAACAATTCCGTTCCCCACTTTCCGCCGAATGGAGGCATTGCGCGCTGAGCGACGGAACTCAACGCCGCGCTTTGCCATGCTACCAAACCCAAGAAATGAAAATATATATTCGGAAATTGAGAGCTAAATTTTATTTTGAGTACTAAACCTTATTAGCCGAATTTATGTATTTGTTATAGACGCTGTCCCACTGCGTCATATCGGCGCCAGGAAGAATAAAATTGACTTTAACATTATTATTATATCTCTACAATATTGTAGTCGTAACCCCCAATATTGAATGTATAAATAATAAGTTTTACACAATTCTTTGGGGAACGGAATTGTTGTAAGAGAGCGGAGTGTCTTAACACTAGGTTTTCGGGTTCCCTCTGTCTACCCTGCTATATCCGGGATACAGCGTAAAGTTAGACAATTCTTTTTTTTTCGTTGTAGCTTCACGCTGTATCCTGCACATAGCAGAGTAGGTAGAGGGAACCTGAGAACCTAGTGTTAAGACATGCCATTCACTTTTAATATTTCCGTTCCACACTTTCCGTCAAATTGAAGCATTGCGTGCTAAGTGGTGAAACTCAACTCCGCACTTTGCCTTGTTGCCAGAGCGAGAAAATGAAAATACTAAATATTAATTATTAAAATTTTAGTTAGGCAAGCCCGTAAATTTTAGAGAAGCTGAAATATATTTAGGGAAGTCGGTACATATATTTAGGGAAGCCGGTAATTTTTAGAGAAGAGCTGGTTGTATAAAGGTATTTAGCAATGTCACTATGGAATTTTGGTGATGACCGTTTTTTAGTGGATTTTAGATCTCAGAGCTCTCACACCTTTCTTGACCTTGTTTGTTTGCAAACTTAATTACAATTCGGGCTCCACATTTTTCCTGGTGACCTTTTTTAGGTCTCATACTTGTATTTAAAAATTTATATAAGCCGGAAAGTCACTCAACACGCAATGCCTCAATCTGGCGGAAAGTGGGGAACGGATTTGTTGAAAGAGAACGGAGTGTCTTAACACTAGGTTCTCAGGTGGCCTCTGCCTACCCTGCTCTATGCGGGATACAGCGTGAAGTTAAAAACAAAAAGAAATGTAAGCCGGTGGGAACCATGTTATATGGACGCCTCGTCACTGGTAAACAGAGGGAACCAGAGAACCTAGTGTTAAGACACTCCATTCACTTTTGACATTTCCGTCGAATTTCCCACTTCCGCCGAATTGAGGCATTGCGTGCTGAGTGGCGGAACTCAACGCCGCGCTTTGCCTTGTATCGTGTTACACGGGATAAAGCATATAGTTGTTTTAGTAGCGATTGTCACCTTAGAAATATACTAGAGTGTAAACCGAACCGTTAAATAGACTAATCGGGAAACTAAGACCATCCATCAAACTGACTGCAGACAAAGTTGCTTCACTTAACTCAACTTATGCAAATGCAGCTCTCAAATAATACTTTACTTACTTAACTCGTACTTCCAAACGTTAGCGACTAGCAGATTCAAGCTTTATATCCTTCAAGCTATATAGAGACAACGGAGTTAAACGCTGCTATCCTTGCATACTTTCATTTCGTTCACAGTTAACCTTTTCATATATAACGATTACTATATTGTATATTAAGATTTAAACAATTCCGTTCCCCACTTTCCGCCGACTTTAGGCATTGCGTGTTGAGTGGCGGAACTCAACGCCGCGCTTTACCTTGTTACCAAACCCAAGAAATGAATGAAAAAATTCCATTTCCCAGCGTGGGAATAGAACCCACAACCTGTCGCGTTTACAGTCACACGCTTGTGCCTCTACTGCCACGACAGGCGTTGAAAGAGAATGGAGTGTCTCAACACTAGGTTCTCTGGTTCCCTCTGCCTACCCTGCTATATGCGGGTTACAGCGTGAAGTTTAAAAAAAATGAATTTATAGTTGGTCAACTGACTTGTTAAATTATCAAGTTGTTTTATGGATTGTTAATTGATTATTATACAAAAAATAATCTTTTATAATTAGTACGAGTATGTCATTTGACTTTCACTATAAAATGTTTGCCGCCACTCATACTGTGTTCTTTACGATTAGAACTTTCGAATCGATAAGCAGTTTCTTTGAGTACTCTTTCTTTCCGGTGAAATATAATTAATTTATAAAACCGAATGACCGTTTTATTTACTCTAACCTCTTATATGAAGTGATTTTAAATGGTTTTTTTTTACTATTATAGACGCGTAAACACTGTGTTGCCTTAGCAACGTGTACGTCATTTTATTTAAAGTGTATGTCAAATATGTTAGTATGAGTAATATTTAGCTTATTATATATATGCCATCCTTGCCTTCTATATGTATCCTAAACTACAAATTAAAATTTTAACAAAAAAAAAATATAGATTTCAAATACAATGTACTAAAACGTAAAATTATTACGAATAACTCAAAAACTGGTCAGATATTAACTACATTTATATGTAAACATATCAGAAAACAGTTAGCTAGCCATATAATAAACATTGTAATTATCAAAATTGATTCACCCAGTAAATACGTATATGCGGTAAGTTAGTCTTATGTCCGAACGCCATGAGACATCGCTGACAGCGCACTATAAAAAAACACAGTCGAATCGTGAACCTTCTTCTTTTGGATATGGTTAAAAAAAATAACGAAACAGATTAAAAAAATAGTCATAATAAATAAAATTCGGCGGAAAGTGGGGAACGGAGTGTCTTAACACTAGGTTCCCTCTGCCTACCGTGCTATATGCGGGATACAGCGAGTAGTTATGTATGTATGTAAAAAAAGAATAGTTAAATTAATTACTCTCCAACGTAGGTAATCGAATCTACGACTGTCGCGTAAAAACTAAACATATTCCAATGGTCTACGATATTTATGGGACTTTTTTAAGCTTCATGCTTTATCCCACATAGTAAGGTAGTCAGAGAGACCTAGTGTCTAGATACTCCTTTCTCCGCTTTTCTTCTGTGAGACATTGCGTGTTTAGTGACGGAACTCAACGCCGCGATTCGTCAAACTAGAGCGGTATGTATATGAGTTAAAGGCACATAATATATTTAGTTTTACAGATGGCAGAATGCCCAACAGATGTTACCATCTTTTGTAAATCAGAAAATATTGTAAAGTAAAAATATTATTGGCAGCAGCTAGTTTGACTTTTAGGATTTATTTTTATAAATATTAATTTAAGGAATCGTGACTCAGTGGGAAATCTTCGGACTGTAAACGCGAGTGGTTATGGGTTCGATTCTCATTTATAGAAATATTTATATTTAACTTCACGCTGTATCCCGCATATAGCAGGGTAGGCAGAGGGAACCAGAAAACCTAGTGTTAAGACACTCCATTCTCTTTTAACAATTCCGTTTCCTTCTTTCCGCCGAATTGAGGCATTGCGTGTTGAGTAGCGGAACTTAACGCCGCGCTTTGCTTTGTTACCAAACCCAAGAAATGAAAATACTAAATTTTACATTTCCTGGAGTGGGAATCAAACCCACAACCTGTCGCGTTTTCAGTTGCACGCTTGTGCCTCTGCGCCACAACAGGCGTTGTTTTCCACTTTCCTCCCAAAATCGCGTAAATTAACTCGGTAAACGAAGCACGGACAGAAATGTGTAATCCAAATTTTCCCCACAAATAAACGTAATTCGTGCATACTAATTGAATATACCAACATTCTGTTGAAACAATATAAATCATGATACCACCTTAGAGACTAGAATAGGTGAAATCTGTCATATAAATTGTTAGTACATTTTATAAGAAATGAAAAATATTTAAAATATAATTATTCGTTTTGCTAAGAAAGCAAAACGCGGCCTTGAGTTCCGCCACTCAGCATGCTTCAATTCGGCGGGAAGTGGGTAATGAAGATCTTAAAAGAACGAAGAGTCTTTGCACTAGGTTACTTAACGCCGCGCTTTGCCTTGTTACCAAACCCAGGAAATGAAACATTCTATTTTCTGGAGTGGGAATGTTACCCACAACCTGTCGCGTTCACAGTCGCACGCTTGTGCCTCTGCGCCACGACAGGCAACAGGCAAAAGTCACACGGCACTTCCAAATATTTCTTAAGTATATTTTTAGGTTTATAATTCTAGGTTTTCTTCTCACCTTCAAGAGTCCTAATAAAAATTCCAATTTTAATAGCTTTCATTACTTTGAAATCCTTTTTTACTTAAATATAAAAAGAAACTTGTATATATTGAATTTATGAAAGAAAATTGTACATTTTCAATTTTTTTTTCATGAAAATATAAGATTTTATTTTAATATATGACCGACTTACCGATAATCTGCTATAACAACTATTTACTGACTGAACTAAATTCGATGATTTTTTCTTATATGATAGCTAGTGGTTCTGATGCAAAGCCAATTGAATTTAGTTAAGATCTCAGTAGTTTTTGAGTTATTCGTAATAATTTTAGTTTTTAAAGCATTCAATATGAAGTCGGTTTTCTTTTTATGGTATATTTTTATATTATCATAACGTAACTTATATGTATAATAACAAACATACATTTTCATTAAACAAATTTTAAATTGAATAGCGGCTTCACGCTTTACGCTTTTATCTCTCATAGTGAAGAGTCGGAGATAAACTAGTCAAAACTCGTTAAGACACTCCTTTGTCCGTTTTCGGCCCGAATTAGAGGCACTACGTGTAAAGTGGCAGAACTTAACGCCGCGTTTTTTTTTACAGAGAAATGTAAATAATTTAATAACAAAAATGCCCCCGAGTGGAAATCGAACCCACAACCAATACCGTTTACACTAAAATGCTGCCCCACTACGCCACCATGGATTTAAATTAAAAATAATTCACAAAAGCATTAGATATGATTGCAAACGTTTCCTCGTTAACTTGCGATTTCTAGTACAAAAACGCTATAGTATGTAGGGCACAGTATTCCATCTCTTGGTTTTGCTATTTTCACATAAAAAGGAAAAAGACGTGGTGTAGTGTAGTTGCCAAGTTCTAACAAAAGACTTTTTACTTATTTACTGTAAAGCCATCGTATTTTTCTTTATCCCTTCTTTTTTCTTTTTTTTTAACTTCACGCTGTATCCCGCATATAGCAGGGTAGGCAGAGGGAACCTAAGAACCTAGTGTTAAGACTCCGTTCTCATTCAACAATTCTAAAAATTTTTTTAGCGCGTTGCTTAAAAAATTGTTTCATTAAGACAATATTTTTTACCTTTAAAAACACATCTAATGTATTATTGATATTTTAAAGGGAATAAAACACTTTGAGAACGAAAAGCATTTTTAGAAAACGTTAAAAATTTTGAACGCACTGGAACTCGAACACGCGTCTCTTGGAAACCGTTCAAGCATTCTGATCGCTAAACCATAAGTTCTTAGCCAGCTGGATTGAAATATTCATTTTTTGCTGTTATTTTTTGCTGTTAGCGGTCAGGCTTGGATGGCTTCAAAGAGACACGGGTTCGAGTCCTGCTACGTACATTTTTTTCTAATGATGTTTTTCATATCTGAAATGTCACACAAATAAAGAAAAGTAATATAGGAATATAAAAATAAAAATATATATTATAAATGAAACAGTCCCACGCCTCATTGAGTCAGTGGTGACACAACAGATTTATGAATTTTGGCTCAAAAGCGAAATAAAAAAATACCACAAAGAAAAATTAGCAATTTTTTTAAATATATTTTTGAAAATGTATCATCATCGTATCAGTACAGTAGATAGTTAAGATTTCAACAAAAAAAAAAAACAAAATACAAATAAAGTGTATAAAAGTGACTGTATTACGAATAACTCAGAAACTAATTGTCAGTTCATATAAAAAAGAATCGTCAAAATTGGTTCACCCAGTAAAAACTTATAAAAATATATGTATAAATTATACAGTCAAATAAATAACGTGTTCCTATTTAGGAAGTCGTTTTAAAATTACTAGAGTTCCCGTTGACGCGTTAACAACGCGTTGTCTCTGTATTGTATATGTCACTTTATATAAACTTGCATGTAAAACCATGGTAGTGTGTGTAACATTTATTTTATTAATTTAATATATGTTATATACATTATTTAAAAAAAATATTAGCATTCTGCACTCCTCTACACGTGTGCAAGTGTGCCAAATTTCATGTGTACAAGTGTGCCAAATTTCATGCTCCTCCTTCAAAGTTTTTGCTTCACGTATTTATTTTTACATACATACATACACGCTGTATCCCTCATATAGCAGGATATGCAGAGGGAACCTAGTGTTAAGATACTCCGTTCCCCACTTTCCGCCGAATTGAGGCATTGCGTGCTGAGTGGCGAAACTCAACGCCGCGCTTTGCCTTATTACCAAACCCAGGAAATAAAAAAATCCATTTCCTGGAGTGGGAATCGAACCCACAACCTGTCGCGTTTATAGTCGCACGCTTGTGCCTCTGCGCCACTACAGGCGTTGTATTTATATTTAGATTTTCATGTCTGGTCAGATTAGGTAAAACTTTTCTAGCATTTTTAGAGATACTATCTAAAATACACTGGCTTTCACATTGACCGAAAAGTTAAAAATATAGTGTTACATTTCATATTTTTAAAATGTTGTTTGCAAATTTGGAATAGAGAATAAAACACTTTTTCAAAATATTTTATATACCACAGAAAAGTCAAATAATGTCTGATTATTTTTAAACGGGTCCCTTAATCCTCACGTTGGGTCACAAGTCCTGGGCACTCTCCAAACTCCTCTCTCTGTAACGCGATGGGCCCGGCACCTGCAGGATGAATCCATGAAAAGCTAAGAAGTTTTTTCTCTTTATCGATTAGTATGCAATTAGCGCTCCGTTCTCTCTGACTGCCCCGCTAGGGATAAAGCGTGAAGTTAGGTAGGTAGGTAGGTTTATAAATTGTAGCCTATATACTATACTAATGTATAATTTTTATAACGCCTGTCGTGGCACAAGCGTGCGACTGTAAACGCGACAGGTTGTGAGTTCGATTCCTACTCCAGGAAATCTTAAAGTTTAGTATTTTCATTTTCTGGGATTGGTAACAAGGCAAAGCGCATCGTTGAGTCAAACCACTTAGCACGCAATGCCTCAATTCGGTGGAAAGTGGGGAACGGAAGTAAAAAAAATATAAATAATGTAAAGTTTCATCTAAAACTATGGATAACTGATGGCAAACGAGCAGAAGGACCACCTGATGCGGTAAGTGGTTACCTTCATGAACATCTACAACACCAGAGGCGTTGCAGATGCGTTGCCAACCCAGAGGATACAGATGGAAAGGGGGAGTGACAATGTAGTAGTCCGCCATCGGAACCACTACATTTTGGGGGAAAGGATGGTGGATAGGGGGAAACCTGGCTTACATGCCATCGAAATGGAAACACATCATATAAGATATTTGGCGGTTCCTCTTTGACATGATAGTGGTCGCGAGCCAGACGGAGGACGAACCTCCTACCACCGTGTAAACAAAATGACAGAATAATGACAGTGTTTCCAAACATTTTTCTATATCATGACCTCGGTAATTCATATCACTGCCCCTTCGTGACCACTCCTTAAAAATATTTAAACTCAAGTTGGTTTTATTAGGTAAAATAATATACATTTATTAATAGTAAAAGTTTATTAGTACTTCAGCATTTCCTTGGTATAGTCTATTTAGCCACTAAATGTGGGCGCAGTTTTATTCTCTTCATTTTTACTAACTTCACGCTGTATCCCGCATATAGCAGGGTAGGCAGAGGGAACCACAGAGAGAGCCTAGTGTTAAGCACACACCCATTTTCTTTCAACAATTCCGTTCCCCCAATGTTCCACCGAATTGAGGCATTGCGTGCCGAGTGGCGGAACTCAACGCCGCGCTTTTGCCTTGTTACCAAACCCAAGAAATGAAAATACTAAATTTTACATTTCCTGGAGTGGGAATCGAACCCACAACCTGTCGCGTTTACAGTCACACGCTTGTGCCTCTGCGCCACGACAGACGTAATTTTTTACTAAGCAATCAAAGTTCGCGGAAACTAACGAAAGTATTATTCTAAGGTCTGGGTCCACTTCAAGTCGATTTCTATGCTTATTTTTAAGGTTAATGTTGAAAACCCAGCTACACATTTATAAAAAAATATTGCTTGATGAGCTAATATAGCGTAGTCTTTACGCCAAGATAACCAAAAATCTATCAATGGGAATGTTGCGACCTGGTATTTTATTTTCATGGCCCGGTCCCGGGTCGCGACCTGGTAAATGGGAAACGCTGGTATATAAAGTTTTTCACCATTAGTGTCATAAGTGACAAATCTCTATGATCTCAACGTAGTGACTAGTCACTAAAACATAATATTCAGTCTATAATTTTAGAACTAAAGCTAGCTAAAAGTAAAAATACTTCTTGAATTTCGCCCCCGCAAACTACATAACAGCTATTTAGTATATTGCCAGAAAATTTTCCTTTTGAAAAATTAGTCGCACGTTTGTGCAAAGTCATAAATTGTTATATGATGGTACAAAATTTTGGCTGATATTGAAATAATGTGTTCGTAAGTTTCTGTTTATATTAAGAGAAGTTTTTGTTAGGAGGTTTTCGTCCTTTGTCTGGCTTGCAAGCACTATCAAGTCAAAGACGAACCGCCAAATATCTTATGATGTGTTCCGGTTCGATGACATGTAAGACAAGTTTTCCCTTTCCCACCTATCCGTTCCCCAAAATGTGGGGGTTCTGATAGCGGACTACTACATTGTTCTCCCTTTCCATCTGTATCCTCTAGGTTGGCATGGCAATTATCATACAAATACATATACATACATACATACATATATATATATATAATTTAGCTATAATGTAACGATAAGTATCTAGTGCCAATATTTAGGCATTTAAACATTCAGTTTACATTTAGTATGCCTTTGACTTTCCACTTGAATGATTACAGCAAATCCAATGAGATAGTCGTATATATGTAAATTGAAATACGTAATTTCACTCGGAGAAATTATTTTCATTTCCCCGCTCTAGTGAAACAACGCGGCGTTAAATTCCGCCACTCAGCACGTAATATTTTGAATTTGGACGGAAAGAGAAGAATGGAGTGTCTTGAAACTAGGTTCTCTCTGTATTCTATATGCGGAATAAAGCGTAAATACGTAAGTAGTATTAACCTAGTTACTGTCGAATTTAATAGTATTTTTTAAAATTAAATTTTGAAAATAAAATTTAGATTATCTACAAAATGCCTGTCGTGGCGCAGAGGCACAAGCGTGCGACTGTAAACGCGACAGGTTCTGGGTTCGATTTCCACTCCAGGAACTCCATTTTTAATTTCCTGGCTTTGGTAACAAGTCAAAGCGCGGCGTTGAGTTCCGCTACTCAGCACGCAATACCTCAATTTGGTGGAAAGTGGGGAACGGAGTGTCTTAACACTAGGTTCCCTCTGCCTACCCTGCTATATGCGGGATACAGCGTGAAGCTATGTATGTATACATGTATTTACCCCGAGTGGACATTGAATACACCATCATCGTGCTTACAGCCATACGTACTACTGAGCCACCATGGCATTTAAATATAATTTACTAATAACAAACATATAAGAAATAGTTACACATAAGGATAAAGGTAAATATATATCCGATAGATTTTTTTTGTTACAAACTTAGCCAGTGTATGAATTTTGTATTTATATGCTGATAAATAAAAAAAGGTCGGCTTAAGGAACCTTTCTCATACAAGTTATATATACAAGTATATACATAGCTTAGATATTCTTAGGTAGGACTTACACAATATGACGTACATACATACATAGCTTCACGCTGTATCCCGCATATAGCAGGGTGGGTAGGCAGAAGGAACCTAGTGTTAAGGCACAAGCGTGCAACTGTAAGCGCGACAGGTTGTGGGTTCGATTTCCACTCCAAGAAACTGAATTTTTCATTTCCTTGGTTTGGTAACAAGGCAAAGCGTGGCGTTGAGTTCTGCCACTTAGCACGCAATGCCTCATTTCGGCGGAAAGTGGGGAACGGAGTGTCTCAACACTATGTTACCTCTGCCTACCCTGCTCTATATAGGATACAGCCTGAAGCTATGTATGTATGTAAAGAAGTACCTCAATTCGACGGAGGAAACGGAAATGTCAAACAGAGAACGGAGTGCTAATACTAGGTTCTCTGGTCCGCTCTGCCTGCTAATGTATACAGTGTGAAGATAAAAAAAATCTAAGTACTTAGTTATCAAAATGTATAACAATATGTACATTTTGTTTGGTGGTAGGAGGTTCGTCCTCCGTCTGGCTCGCGACCACTATCATGTCAAAGACGAACCGCCAAATATCTTATGATGTGTTCCGGTTCGATGGCATGTAAGCCAGGTTTTCCCATTCCCACCCATCCTTTCCCCAAAATGTGGTGGTTCCGAGAACGGAATACTACATTGTCCTCCTCTTCCATCTGTATCCTCTAGGTTGGCCACGCATCTACAACATCTCTGGTGTTGTAGATGTTCATGGGCGAAGGTATCCACTCACCATCAGGTGGTCCTTCTGCTCGTTTGCCATCCGTTATCCATAAAAAAAAAAAAAAAAACATTAATAAACTATTTGAGTATCGGTTTTAGGTTCCAATCCCATACTAAATAAAGATTATATTAAAAAATATATATTTTTGTTTTCTTGGTCTATATAATTGATTGATTGCTGAACCGGAAGTAAAGAACGGAGTCACTAACTTCCGGAAACTTTCCACAGTTCTTTAAGCATTAAAGATATAAGATAGAAGATAAATATAAAAAAAGACATATTCATATATCCTATATAAGTTGATAAGTCGAAAATGCCTACTTTACTTTTTAATTAATTTTTTTTTATTTCTTCCTTCCTGTATAAATATAAGCAATTTTTCGACTGATTCATGAACCGGAAATAAAGAACGGGGTCACTAACTTCCGAAAACTTTCTACAATTTTTTTTAGCATAAAACATATTAGATAAAGATAAATATAAATATATATATATATATATATATATATATATATATAT
>JAKGSA010002020.1:11437-27483 GCA_033558755.1 Philaethria dido
TATATATATATTTACATACATCAGTGAATTAGTTGATATTTTGAAAATGTCTACTTTATATTTAAATTTAATCTATGGATTGTATTTTTAAATTATTTAGTCTTTTGACCTGAAATTTATTTATTAACTTTCTTGAATTATTATAAATAAAACAATAATGTCTATGAATATTAAAAAAAAACATAATTTCAACTTATCAATATATTCACGCCTATACTAATAAAAACTTACCTCTTAGTGTAATGACACTTAACAGCCACAACAATTAACAAAATATTAGTCACTAAAGACACTAAAATCACTGGCACGTACAAAGAAATCAGCACATTTTCAGGCTGAAACAATATGTCCAACTCGGAACCGAACTGCAACGTACCACTGAGGTTCACACTACCAAGATCAACACTGAACCCATCGAGATTAGAAAACTGTGTCACATTCGTCATATTTACTATTGGAAATCATATAATTCGCATTTTATATGACAATTCATGACTAACGAAAATCATAAAGACTCAAATTTTACGTAAAAATCACAACTTAATTGAATATTTTTTGTAAAAATTCAACTTTTTACAGTTTCACAAAACTTTTTTCATAAAATTACGTAAATTTTGTAACACGTAGCGGTGACAAAACGTGCTCTATATACCAGGGTCGACTGAAAACTGAATAAACCTGTGAAGGAAGGAGACGGAATTTCATGAAGTCCGTCTTAATAGAAAGCATTCAGTTTATCAATGTATGAAATTATTTATAATTTAATATTATTTAGTTATATGTATTATAATCATTTGTATGTAATTTAATATTTTGTTAGGTGGTAGGAGGTTCGTCCTCCGACTGGCTCGCGACCACTATCATGTCAAAGACGAACCGCCAAATATCTAATGATGTGTTCCGGTTCGATGGCATGTAAGCCAGATTTTCCCCTTTCCCACCCATCCTTTCCCCAAAATGTGGTGGCACCCTGATAGTGGACTACTACTGTCCCCCTTCCATCAGTATCCTCTAGGGTTAAGGAACGCATCTACAACATCTCTGGTGCTGTAGATGTCTATGGGCGAAGTTGCAACCACTCTTACCATCAGTGGCTCTGCTCGTTTGCCGTCCGTTATCAATAAAAAAAAAAATAATAATAATAAATTTATTAATTTGAAAACGGTTACGTTTTCAAAAAAAAACTAGTACAATATTCTTTTATGTGCGTCACCGCAGCTAATATTTACTGAGTGAATCGGATTTTGATGATTCTTATTTTATATGATAGCTAGTGCGTCTAATTTGGTTCTATTTAAATTTAGTTACGATCTGACGAGTAGTGACGTTATTCGTAATATTTGTACTTGTTACTGCATTTTCTTACGCATACGAAAATGAGTTATAAATGGGCGCCAAGTTCTGTAGATAATTCTTAAATATATTTATGATTAAAAAGTTTTAATAATTTGACGCCTGTCGTGGCGCAGAGGCACAAGCGTGCGACTGTAAACGCGACAGGTTGTGGGTTCGATTTCCACTCCAGGAAATGTAAAACTTTGTTTTTTTCATTTCTTGGGCTTGGTAACAAGGCAAAGCGCGGCGTTGAGTTCCGCCACTCAACACGCAATGCCTCAATTTGGCGGAAAGTGGGGAACGGAATTGTTGAAAGAGAATGGACTGTCTTAACACTAGGTTCCCTCTGCCTACCCTGTAATGTGCGTGATACAGCGTGAAGTTAAAAAAAAAAATCCCAGTTTAAAGTAGTTTCACGCTTTATCCAGCATAGCAGTCAGCAGATAGTCAAAGTAAACCTAGTGTTAAACCAAGACACTCCGTCCGCCGCTTTTCACCGCCGATTTCAAGACATTGCGTTAAAATATATATAGTTTAAATATAATGATTCCACTAAGTGAGAATTGAACCTGCAACCAAGCGCGCTTACAGTCAGATGGTGAGCCACTGCGCCATAATGGCCAGTCCCCAGTTTATTTTTTACGGTTTGATAAGATAAACCGCAACGTTGGGTTCAGTTGCCCTTTCCGAGATCTAAAATGAGCGGAAAGTGGATGTATTATGACTAAGTTACTCTCTATTATACAAAAAAACGAGATACATGAATATAACAAAATTACAAAATTGTCGATGAAGCCGATCTAGAGTAATTTTTTTTTAGCTTTACGCTGTATCCTGCACATAGCAAAGTAGGCAGCGGGAATCTGAGAACCTAGTGTTAAAACACTCCGTTCTCTTAAGCTTTCCGTTCCCCACTTTCCGCTGAATAACATTATTGGCATTGCGTAATGGCGGAACTCAACGCCGCGCTTTGTCTTATTACCAGACCCAGGAAATGATAATTTATGTATAGTAATTATTTTCATAATATTAAGGAAAATCTTTAATATTTTAAGAAACAATGTGAATTTTCGAGCCTAAAAACAAATAAACAAACTCCCTGACATTGAAAACCATCGTAACATCGACATCTCTAACCTTGACAACAATAGTTATTTTTACAAAGCAAATGAAAATATATTAGCATATATCATCGCCGTCATCCATTCATCACATAAATGAAATGTTTCCTGTAGTATGTATAATTTTTAAATATTTATATTATTTTTTCAGTGTTTGACTCTAAGCGTGATGATTGTGGGTTCATTTCTTATTTGGGCTAATTAATTTACTAGAGTCCCTATTGACGCGCTAATAGCGCGTTGTCTTACGTAGCGTTGCCAATGTATATGTCACTTTATACAAACATGGATGTCAAACCATGGTAGTGTGTGTAACATTTATTTTATTAATTTAATATATTTTTTGTGCATTATTTTAAAAAGATATTATCATTCTGCACTCCTTCGCTATATAAACTATAAGTTTGCCAAGTTTCTCGCTCCGTCTGCGTAACTTTCGTAAAAAGGGGTACAAAGTTTTTGCTTCACGTATTAATATATAGATTTTTTTGGCTTTGGTTAGACAGAACGCGGCGTAGAGTTCCGCGATTTTTTTTAATTTCACATGTATCCCGCCCATAACAGGGTTGGCAGGTGAAAAACTAGTGTTAAGACTTAACATTTTCGTTGCCCCCTTTCCGTCGAATTGAGGAATTGCGTGCGAAGTGGCGGAACTCAACGCCGCGCTTTTTCTTGTTACCGAGCGAAGATATATACTTATAAATATCTAATATTTTCATTTCCTGGTGTGGGAATCGAACCCACAATCTGTCGCGTATACAGTCGCACGCTTGTGCCTCTGCGCCGCAACTGGTCTCTTAACACGTAATATTTCGTTTTTGAAAAGCTGAAAATGAATCTCTTGAATTTATTTTTTCTCTGAGACTCTAATATGCGACAGAGATTTTTTTCAAACATCGCGGTACTACAAGTGTTAATTGAAAACGCGATGGTTACGCGTTCAATATCCAATCGGAGGAATGACAAACCCAGGGAATGGAAAATTCCATTTCCTAGAGTGGGAATCGAATCCACAACCTGTCGCGTTTACGGTCGCACACTTGCGACTCTGCGCCAGGACAAGCATGGATTTTAGGAATAGTGCTTTACACTCACGTGTCACTATTTATATGGAAATAATATCGATTCTAATAATAGTAACAAAATCGATTGATTACCCTAAGGATTTTCTTTTGACATTGTAGTACAAATCTACTATAGTATATTACTTTTAATATTGTAAAAAAGGGTTACGTTCTCTCTGAACTCTGCTATAAGAAAATTTAGATGTCGATTTATAGAGATGATATGCAATAGATATTTAAACAAAAAATTGAATGTAAATCATGAAAATGAATTATTCATTTTTTAATAGATATTTCTAATAGAAACTTCGATTGAAATATAATTGAGTTTCAGATTTGTTTTGTTCAACGACCATTTCAGCGTAAGTAAATTCTATATGCTTGTGTAGTGTTGTGCAGTAGTCAGAGTGAATCTAGTGTTATGACACTCCGTCCTCTACTTTTCTTTTGACATTGAGTTATTGCATGTTCCGAGGTGAATCACTATACTGTACTTTGTCTTACCACAGTTGGTAAAACAAAATAATTTAAGCCTAATTAGGTTCAAATTACATTACAGATATTTTGTCTTCACCAAATAATAATATAAATTTAGGAAAAAATTACAAATATTATTGTATGAATTTTATATAAATAAGAGAAAAAAGAAACCGAATTCAAATAAAATGCACTAAAAAGTACAATTATCACGAATAATTCGAAAACCACTCTATAGATATTGACTTAAACCGGGACCACAGAAGCATTAGCTATCATATAAAAAAATAATCATAAAAAAGTTTGCTCTGTAAAAAAAGATACAGTAACACCCATAAAAAATACAATTGAGTTGACAACCTTTTCCTTTTTTCCAATTATTAAAAAATAAATATTTAATCATATTATTTTCAACAAAGTAGTACTAACATTGGAATTTCAGGAATAGAACTTTACACTCACGTGTCACATTTATATGCAAATAATATCGATTCTAATTATAGTAACAAAATCGATTCATTTCTCTAGGGATTTTCTTTTGAGATTGTAGTAGAAACCTACTATAGTACATTATTTTTAATATTGCAAAAAGGGAGGAAGTTCTCAATTCGACTGTATTTTTTGTGTGTGTTACCGCAGAACTTTTTATTGGGTGAATTTTGATTATTCTTGTTTTATATGATAGCTAGTGCTTTTGATGCTTTACGCTGTATCCCGCATATAGCAGGGTAGGGAACGTAGTGTTAAGATGCTTCGTTCCCCACATTCCGTATTCGTAATAATTACAAAAAGTATAATTATTACGAATATCTCAAAAACTACTATTAGTATAATATATATTTTTTAGCTTCACGCTGTATCCTGCGCGTCGCAGGGTAGGCAGAGGGAAGCAAATAACCTAGTGTGAAGACATTCCGTTTTCTATCAACATTTGCGTTCCCCACGTACCGCCGGATTGTGGCATTGCGTACTAAGTGGCGGAACTCAACGCCACGCTTTGCCTTGTTACCAGAGCGAGGATATGAAAATACTAAATATTATTTAATATTTTCATTACCTGGAGTGGTAATTGAACCCACAACCCGTCGCGTTTAAGAGAAGAGTAAAAAACACCTTGTCACTAACCTGCATAGCAGAATAGTCAAAGTCAGATATTAGATTTCCAGCTTTCCGCCTGAATACAAGGTAGTGGCGGAACTCAACGCCGCGAACACAACTAAGCTAAATCTTTAACATATGTGTAAATTTTCAATAAATCAATTTTTATTATTGGGTATATACCATATGTACTTAAAGGACTTGTAGCCTCAAGGCCTCCTGAAAAAGGTTCTAACCGATGCTATTTGAATTCAAATGAAAACTTTTTCACTTTGATGTTTAATTATGTTAAATTCATTCTGTTTCCAAGTTTGTTACTTCCTGTTATATTAAAAAAATTATCGATATTTTGGTCCTTTTTAAAGTTATGATTTTATGAAAAAAAATACCTCATACTTTAATTCTTAGCAGGGTAGGAAAGAATCTAGTGTAAAGACACTCCGTTTATCACTTTCCGTCTAAACTTGGTATATTGTGTGTGGCCGGACTCTATGCTCTGCTTAACACAGCGGGAAATGAATATAATTTAAATACATTTATTCCCCCGAATGGGAATTGAATCCACAATCACTTGCATTTACAGCCTGTAGCATCAAATATATTGTATGGGTACTCCTGTATAATATTTAGTTTAAATAAATTGCGTTACTATGGCTTTAGCTTTGCGGTCTAGCTATTTCCTAGTGAAAGCTTGTGAATGCTCCAATTGTTCAATTGTTCATAAGAGGATTCTGTATGCCTTTTATAACATACTAGCTTTATCCCGCGACTTCGTTTCCGTGAACTATATTATACTAATCTACATATATTATACTAATAGTTGATTTGAGATATTCGTAATAATTATATTTTTTATAATTATTACGAAAACGGAATGTGGGGAACAGTGTGTCTTAACACTAGGTTCCCTCTGCCTACCCTGCTATATGCGGGATATAGCGTGAAGCTAAGTATGTATGTATGTATGTATGTATTTTATACTTTTTAGTGCATTTTGTATGAAAGCGGAATTTTTGTAATTTTTTTTTTAAAACTGCTGATAACAAGATTGTTAAAGAAAGTAAGTAAGTTACTTGTTGCTTGTACAAAATTCATAACTCAATTTGGCATCCACTTCCTGTTAACGAACTAAAAGAAAATTGTGTTTTAGCTTTTGATTGATGATTTTTTTATCATCAATTTCATTTTCAGTAAAAATTATAATGTCAATCGCTTTACATTGGCGAAGATACATACATACATAGTTTCACGCTGTATCCCGCATATAGCAGGGTAGGCAGAGGGAATATAGCGTTAAGGCACTCCGTTCTCCACTTTCCGCCGAATTGAGGCATTGCGTGCTGAGTGGCGGAACTCAACGCCGCGCTTTGCCTAGTTACCAAACCCAGTAAATGAAAATACTAAACTGTATATTTCCTGGAGTGGGAATCGAACCCACAATCTGTCGCGTCTACAGTCGCACGCTTGTGCCTCTGCGCTACGACAGGCATTAAAATTAATTATTAAAATAAATCTTGCTAATAGACCCATTGCTAGGCAGAATGAACCTAGTGTCAAGACACTCCGTTTTTCAAATCAACGCTTTATCTAACCAGAAAGGGGAAATGGAAATAATTTTAGACAAACATATTTTCGAACGAGAATCAAACCTATAACTGTCTCGTTTGATATCAGAATCCGTTCCACTGCGCCAAGATGGTCTTTTTTAAAATATTTTGTTCCTACTGCCTACCCTTCTATACAAAGAGGATGCATTACAAATAACTCAAAAACTACAAGTCAGATGTTAATTTTTCAATGAGACAACATCAAAAGCACTAGCTATCATATAAAACAACAATAATCAAAATTGGTTCACCCAATAAAAAGTATATACGAGTATGGTAGCACACACAAAAAATACAGTTAAATTGAGAACTTCCTCCCTTTTTGCAATATTAAAAATAATATACTATTGTAGGTTTCTACTACAATGTCAAAAGAGAATCCCTAGAGAAATCAATCGATTTTGTTACTATAATTAGAATCGATATTATTTGCTTATAAATAGTGACATGTGAGTGTAAAGTTCTATTCCTGAAATTCCAATGTTAGTACTACTTTGTTGAAAATAATATGATTAAATATTTAATTTTTAATAATTGGAAAAAAGGAGAAGGTTGTCAACTCAATTGTATTTTTTATGGTTGTTACTTCATCTTTTTTTATAGAGCAAACATTTTTTTATGATTTTTTTTTTATATGATAGCTAATGCTTTTGTGGTCCCGTTTAAGTTAAGATCTATAGATTGGTTTTCGAATTATTCGTAATAATTGTACTTTTTAGTGCATTTTGTTTGAAGTCAGTTTCTTTTTTCTGTTATTTATATAAAATTCATACAATAATATTTGTAATTTTTTCCTAAATTTATATTATTATTTGGTGAAGACAAAATATCTGTAATGTAATTTGTACCTAATTAGGCTTAAATTATTTTGTTTTACCAACTGTGGTAAGACAAAGTACAGTATAGTGATTCACCACGGAACGTCAAAGTCAAAAGTCAAATAATTTTATTCAAAATAACAAGTTACAAGCTTCATTTTTTGAACGTCAAATAATTTACCACCGGTTCACTAAATTTAATGCCTCAGACCTGAGAAGAACCGGCGCAAGAAACTCAGCGGGACTTTTTTTTTTTTTTTTTTTTTATATTCGACAATGGTTTACAATTCTTTATTATTGGCAATGATACCTTTGAAACAGACTGGAGCGAGCATTTCATTCCCAAGGTGTGTTATCATTTATAAAATTACTAATTAGGTAATAACCTTTAACACACAAACGTCTTTTTACAATTTTTTTAAATTGTAAAATGGAAAGTTCTCGGACGTTTTCTGGGATCCTATTGTAAAAGTATACACATTGTCCCATAAAAGAATTGCGGACTCGATGCAATCGAGTTACAGGCGCTGCAAGTTTAAGCCTATTTCTTGTATTTATATTATGTGCATCGCCAACTTTGTTAAAATTATTAATATTTTTCTTAACATACAGTACATTTTCAAAGATGTACTGAGAGGCAACTGTTAAAATATTAATTTCCTTAAATTTTTGTCTTAAGGAATCTTTAGGGCCTAAGTTATAGATTGCACGAATAGCTCGCTTCTGCAGGAGAACAAAGAAGAAGAAGTACATGCAATAACTCAATGTCAAAAGAAAAGTAGAGGACGGAGTGTCATAACACTAGATTCACTCTGATTACTGCACAACACTACATAAGCATATAGAATTTACTTACGCTGAAATGGTCGTTGAACAAAACAAATCTGAAACTCAATTATATTTCAATCGAAGTTTCTATTAGAAATATCTATAATAAAGTTGAATAATTCATTTTCATGATTTACATTCAATTTATTGTTTAAATATCTACTGCATATCATCTCTATAAATCGACATCTTCATTTTCTTATACCAGAGTAGTCAGTGAGAACGTAGAGTAAAAACACTCCATTCTTTACTTTACGCCCTAATTCACATTATATGGTGAGTGGCGGAACTCAACGCCGCGTTTTGTCATACTAGAGTGGAAGAAATGAAAATCTTATATATATATAAAAGAAAGTCGTGTTAGTTACACCACTTATAGACTCCGAATAAAGGGCTATATTATTATTATTATTATTATTAATTTCTCCAAGTCGGAATCGAACCCACATTCATCGTTGTTTTATTTTCACGTTTTCTATAGCAGGGTTGGTTGATAGAGAGAACCTAAGTGTCGAGACACTCTGTTCCTTTTACGTTTACAGTCGGAAGCTGCACCACTGCGACCTTATTTTGTGATTTTTTTGATTACAATATACTAAGGGGATGGCAAAATAAGTATTTTTTTTTACTTCACGCTGTAACCCGCATATAGCAGGGTAGACAGAGGGAACCAGAGAACCTAGTGTTAAGACACTCCATTCTCTTTCAACAATTCCGTTCCCCACTTTTCGCCGAATTGAGGCATTGCGTGTTGAGTGGCGGAACTCAACGCCGCGCTTTGCCTCTATAAGTATTTTTAAGTATCCATTTATTGGAACAGGCCAAGAGAACCTGATGCTATGACATTTCATACTCAATGTTGATTCTTCTATGAAAACAGTGTAGATAATACATACAATAAGTATGCAAAAATTCAAATTGCCTGAAAACTTGAATATTAATATTGTGCATTTTGATATTTCAGAATGGTTAGGGAATAATTTTGCATGAATTGCTGTAATTATCAGTATAAAAGCACTATAAATAACCATATGTGGCAAATTACAATAATCATTTATTGTACTATCGTACGGAAACGACCTAATTTCAATTTACACACATACATAGCTTCACGCTGTATCCCGCATATAGCAGGGTAAACAGAGGGAACCTTGTGCTAAGCTACTCCGTTCCGCACTTTTCGCCGAATTGAGGCATTGCGTGCTGAGTGGCGGAACTCGACGCCGCGCTTTGCCTTGTTACCAAACCCAGGGAACGAAAAATTCTATGTCCTGGAGTGGGAATCGAACCCACAACCTATCGCGTTTACAATCGTACGCTTGTACCTCTGCGCCACGACACGACACGACATGCGTTATTATTTTGTGTATATTATTTTTAATATTGCAAAATGAGGAGGAAGTTCTCAATTTGACTATAGTTTTATGTGTATAATTTTTACCGTAACGTTTTTTTTATTTTGGCGTTTGACAATTTCGTCTTACGAATTTTTGATCAGGGTAACGAGTTCTGATTTTAATATTTTTTACCCATTACAAAAAAATGTACAACGATGCTAAAGAAGTTTTCTTTTCGAAAAAAAACAAAACCATCGTGAATTATATAAGGTCTCCACTGAACCACGATGGTGCGAAATAAATATATATATATATATATAAGGGCTATCAGAACCGTTCTTAACAGCATCGCCGTTGAAAATTTCCTTATTAAGCTTTCGTAAGCTTTCTATTTAAATTTTTATGAATTTTGGAGTACTAAATAGGCTCATTTTAAAGGGATTTTATGAAAAATTTAAATTGATTACTAAATTATTTTTTCTATATATGTAAAGTGTATAAAAATATATCTTTTTTAATAATTAGAAACAATCATGACGCAGTTGAAACGGTTTTCTAATATATATAGGAACCTAGTGTTAAGACACTCACGTTTTCCACTTTCCACCGAATTGAGGCATTGCGTGCTGAATGGCGGAACTCAACGCGCTTTTCCTTCTTACCAAAGCCAGGAAACGAAAATACTAAACTTTTACATTTCCTGTAAAGGAAATCGAACCCACAACCTGTCGCGTTTACAGTCGCACGCTCGTGACTCTACGCTACAAGGCGTTGACGTTGGCGGCTCTTAATTCTATAACATTTTTTAACGCATTAGTTCATACTGAGTGTACCAATTTTTAATATAGTGTCTAATACTCTAGATATCGTCCTATATTATGAGATATTTTTCTTTCAATACAAACAGTAAATTTAGTTTAAAAGACAACAATAAAACAGTATAATTGAGTTCAAAGTTAATCAACTAAAGCGTAGGCAGCTATTCGAGTAGGCGGAGGGTCTACACAAACGTTTTGTAAATATCTGAACAATGGAAACAAATACCTTATATATGTATCCAGCGTGAACAAGTTGATAAGTCAATAATTAATATGACAAGAAATTAAACCGAATTAAAATACATTACATACAATACATACATACATAACTTCACGCTGTATCCTGCATATAGCAGGGTAGGCAGAGGGAACCTAGTGTTAAGATACTCCGTTCCCCACTTTCCGCCGAATTGAAGCATTGCGTGCTGAGTGGCGGAACTTGACGCCGCGGTTTTCCTAGTTATCAATCCCAGGTAATGAAAAATTCCATTTCCTGGAGTGGGAATCGAACCCACAACCTGTCGCGCTTACAATGGCACACTTGAACCTCTGTGTCACGACAGGCGTTAATAAAATAAATAATTAATAAAATAAAATACATTAAAAAGTTAAAATATTACTAATAACTCAGAAACTACTTCTTTGATCGTAACTGATTTACATAGAATTACATTAGAAGCACTAGCTATCATATAAAATAAGAATCATTAAACTGAAATTAAGAATCATTTAATTGAGTATAAAATCTCTGAGGTCAGTCGTGGAGCAAAGGCACAAGTATGCGACAGTAAACGCGACAGGTCGTGGGTTCAATTCCCTCTCCAAGAAATGAAGATTCCGATTAACTTTCACACGCTTCATCCCACGATTCACGCTGTTTCACACGGTAGCACGTTAGGCAGAGGGAACCTGAGAACCTAGTGTTAAGACACTCCGTTCTTTTACAGCAATTCCGTTCTCCACTGAGTTCCGCCACTCAGCACGCAATGCCTCAATTCGGTAATAAATGAAGATATTAAATAATATTAATTATTTTCATTTCCTCGCTCTAACAAGTAACAAGGCAAAGCGCGGCGTTGAGCTACGCCACAGCACGCAATGTCTCAATTCGGCGGAAAATGGGAAACGGAGTGTCTTAACAGTAGGTTCTCTGGTTCCTTCTGCCTATCCTGCTATGTGCAGGATACAGCGTGAAATAGTAAAATATATATATATGCTGTAACACTCATATAAAACGAAAACTAAAGACATTAGGAAGAAATGTGTTTGGGATATTTTATTTCAAATATTAGAATTTTTTCTCGCTCGTGATTACATCGACAAGGTCAGAAAAAATCATTTCTAAGCGACTACGAGAGCCATTGAATGTTAAGCGAATTTTAATTTATTCTATTTAAATGAATTTTAATTAATTGTAGCCACAGGCATTTGTTAAAATATTTATTATTAATACCTATTTATTTTGTGATTTTAGTGTAAAATAATACGGGGCCTGTCGTGGTACAGAAGCAACAAGCGTACCAATATAAGCGCGACGGGCTGGGGGTTCGAATCCCGTTGCAGGAGATGAAAATATTAAATTATATTAAATATTTTCATTTCCTCGCTCTGGTAACAAAATTAATCGCGGTATTGAGTTCCACTCAACATGCAATGAAAGTGGGGAACGAATGTGTTAAAAATAGAAAATGCCTATCATGGCGCAGAGGCACAAGCGTGCGACTGTAAACGCTACAGGTTGTTGGTTCGATTCCCACTCCAGGAAATATAAAAGTTTAGCATCAAATACTCAATTCGGCGGAAAGTGGGGAACGGAGTGTCTTAACACTAAGTTCCCTCTGCCTACCCTGATATATGATATGCGGGATACAGCGTGAAGCTATATATGTCTGTATGTATCTAAAAAGAGAAAAGAGTGTCTTAACACTAGGTTCTCTGGTTCCCTCTGCTTACAAAAAATAAATAGATGTAAAATAATACGTAATTTATCTTAGTGGAGGCCATCGTGGTGCAGTGGGAGAGCATCTGACTGTAAAAATGATCTGTTATAAGTTCATATCCCACACGAAATATATATATTTTTATTATTTTCATTTTTCCGCTCTGGTAAGACAACAGCGTTCAGTTCCGCCACTCAACACTCAATGTCTCTAATTCAAATAGAAAGCGGCGAACGGAGTGTCTTGACACTAGGTTTACTCTGCTATCCTGCTATGCTTGATAAAGCGTGAAGCTGTAATTTTTAATTTCCTATCAATCAATGTCGTAACTGACACGAAATGCACTGATGAATGAATTTATAGGTATTTATAGGATGAATGAATTTATAGGTATTTATAGGATGAATGAATTTATAGGTATTTATAGGATGAATGAATTTTAGATTGTGGGTTCGATTCGTACTCCAGGAAATGGAATTTTTCGTTTCCTGGGTTTGGTAACAAGGCAAAGTGCGGCGTTGCGTTCCACCACTCAGCACACAATGCCTCAATCCGGCAGAAAGTGGGGAACGGAGTGTCTTAACACTAGGTTCTCAGATTCCCTCTGTCTACCCTGCTATATGCAGGATACAGCGTGAAGCTAAAAAAAATTCCTAGAGAATCAAACCTATAATCTGTCACGTTTATAGCTTATAAGCCTGGACTAATTATTAATAATTTATTACTTCGATTAAAAGGTACCTGATTTAAATGTCATTAGGGTAATATTACCAACTTTAACCATAAACATAGGTACGTGTGTGACTAACGAAACCACATTTCCGTTTTAACGTCAAAGGAAAACTTCAAACTGTATGGCGGTGACATTTCTGGTTTAACAGTCAAACTAACGCAATCTTGTTATATGGGTTTTGAACACTCAAATAGAGTCTTACAATTGCATTGAATGAAGTCGATAGTTAAAAGAATGAAACTATTTTAATCAAATTTGGTCACAGGTAGACCCTGGGAAGTATAGGACGTCGTTATATAGATATTTGAAATTTGTTTTCGATTTGTGTGTGTATGTGTATCTCTGTAAGTATTTGTGTGTATGTGTATATGTATATGTATGTGTGTGTGTGAGTGTATGTGCGTGTGTGAGTGTATGTGTGTGTGTTTCTAAAATTTGTGTTCGACGAATTGTGCTTGTAAGCAATGCAATATCTTGTCGGAAAGAGCCCTTTAATATTTAAAATAAAAAGGCGACTAAATGTTTATGACGGTGTAAACAATGCTCTCTTGAGAATAAAACACTGGGTTAGTGCTAATAATTTTCTATTGAATAAAAAATAAACTAAGTGCATGATTTTTAGAACGCCTAATACAAAAACTGTTATGACCAATGTACTGAATGGTGAAGGTGTGGAATCAACAATTCTACGTTATTTCTCGTTATCTCCATTGACTCGAACTATAGTGCGGACCTCATATTGATGGATTGGCGAATAGACTTAGCTATATAGATAGACTTATATAGTCAGCAGTGGCGAAGGGTAAAAATTTTAATAAGGTAAGCCCGTAAATTTAGAGAAGCCGGTATATATTTAGGGCAGTCGGTATTTTTTAGATAAATCAATATATTTAGTAAAGCCGGTATAGGATGTAACGTTATTTAGTAATTTCACAATCGAATTTTGATGATGACCTTTTTTTTAGGTGGTGTTAGATGTCAGTCCTTGTTTTTTTGCAATTTTATATGCATATTTTTTCTGGCGACCTTTTTTTATTTACCTCTATACCTCTCACACCTTTCTTGACCTTATTTTTTTGCAAATTTAATTACAAAAAATATATTTAGAAAACGTATAAAAATTAGAACGCAGCGGGGCTCGAACCCGCGCTTTAAAAAGATAACGGATATAAAACGCATGGCTTAGTGGTCAGAGCACTTGGAAGGTCTCCAAGAGACGCGGGTTCGAGTCCCGCTGCGTTCAAATATTCATATGTTTTCTAAATATGTTTATCGTTTCCTAAGTGTGTGATTAACACTTTAAAACTTCAAAAAACTCAATTTGAGCTCCACATTTTCCTGGCGATCTTTTTTTAGGTCTAATTTTTTTTGTATTTTAAAAATTTCTCTCCCAAATTGTTCCACACATTTTATTGTCATTTATTAACGGTAAAGCGGTGGACACCGCGTTATATGTGATAGTCAGAGTTTTCCATTTCTGGCCTGATATAGAGATATTTCATATACTCAAAAATTATGTGGTAATATATAAAAAAATAGAATCGAATTGAGAAACTCCTCTATTTTGAAAGTCGGTTAATAAACTTTGTTGTAATCAAATCTTATTCAAGAAATGCTTAACTTGAAACTTGGCTATAATTATTTACATAAATACAAAAGCTCGTTATTCAGTGAATGAAGTTAATTGAATTCAATTAACTATAATTGTTAAGTCGATGAACCTCATCAATTATTTACGTTTTTCAGCTTCACGCTGAATCCCGCACATAGTAGGGAAGGCAGAGGGAACCAGAGAACCTAGTGTTAAGACACTCCGTTCTCTTTTAACATTTCCGTTGCCCACTCTCCGCCGAAATTAAGGCACTGCGTGCTGAGTGCGGAACTGAACGCCGCGCTTTGCCTTGTTACCAGAGCGAGGAAATGTAAGTACTATACGTTATTTAATATTCGAAATCGAACCCACAGCCTTTTGAGTTTACAGTCGCACGCTTGTACCTCTGCGCCACGACAGGCCATATATTTCAGTTATTCTATAGTAAACAATAAATAACTATCCATATTAGTAGATGCAGTGAAACAATATCTGACTGTAAGCGGCATTGATTGTGGGTTCGATTCCCATTTACGGGAAATGATTATATTTGCAATGGGGAACAGATATGTTGAAAAGAGAACGAAATATCTGAGCACTGGGTTCTCTGCCTACCTTGCTATGTGCGGGATACAGCGTAAAACTAAAAAAAATATATATATTTGCAAAGCGCGACGTTGAGTTCCGTTATTCTACACGTGTTTTCTCGATTTCACGAACGGAGTGTCTTGACACTAGGTTCTCCTCTCTCTCTGACTGACCTGACTGACCTGTTATACGGTGCAAAAAACATGAAGCTAATTAGAGATTAAAATATTGAATATAACTTTGATATAACAAATGACGAAGTAATACAGGATATAGGAAGTATCACAAAATTTCATACAAAACAGCTTCACAAAATTTCCTCTCAAATGAATGAATAAAGTTTTAAGATTCTCTAATGAGATATTAAACTGATATTAAGATTGGAAATTTCAAAATGTCATTTATTATATCAATTTTGTATAGACGATACACTCGGAACGTAAACGCGACAGGTTGTGGGTTCGATTCCCACTCCAGGAAATGAAGTATTTTCATTTCCTGGGTTTGGTAACAAGGCAAAGCGCGGCGATGAGTTCCGCCACTCAGCACGCAATGCCTCATTTTGGCGGAAAGTGGGTCAAAGTCAAAGTCAAAGTCAAAGTCAAATAATTTTATTCAAAATAAGAAGTTACAAGCTTCATTTTTTGAACGTCAAATAATTTACCACCGGTTCACTAAATTTAATGCCTCA
>JAKGSA010002021.1:6190-27482 GCA_033558755.1 Philaethria dido
TTCTTAACCTATCGCCCAATTTTGTATTGACTAGCGGAACCCAACGCCGTGTATATACCAGTGAAGATAAAATGAATATAATTTTGAATATAACCATTCTTTTCAATTCTTCAAGTCCGAATCGAACCTACAACCACTCATGTTTATAGTCAGATTTGTCCAATGCGCAATGATGTCCTAATTTATATACTCGTATAAAACACTTGCGTAGACAACGTACAGTGGAAACTACTACACAGAAAGCTAAAATTTGCTATATATGCTCTTTGGGGAGTATAGGGAAACACTGAGAGAGGATTTCTTGAAATTTCTAGGAAAATAGGAAAAAAAAGGGGATATTAAATTTTAAAGTCAACGCAAACGAAGTCGCAGGATACATTCAGTATATTAACAATAATATATACATATAAATAATTGGAGTGTCTGTTTGTAATATTATAATAACCGTTTTTTACTACATACATATGAATATATCTATGATACGATAGTATTTCTTACAATTTTTATCTGCCTGTTTGTTACGGCTACTTTCTGAAATGGGTGGACCGATTTTGATGAGACTTTTACTGGCAGATAGCCAATATAATAAGCTACTTTTATTTTAGAAAAAGTCTTCTAATATGATAACTTTTACATAATATATAATATTTTTTTTTAAAGCTCCATGCGAACAAATTCGTGGGTATGGTCATATTGATGAGACTGGTTCAATAAACATTCCTTATTAATATTAAAAAATAACACGATATTAGCGTTCATCGAACTTATCACTTAAGTGATTATACTAAAAAATACAACAAAAAAACTAGTTAGGGTCAATATGGTCATTTGGTTTTGCAAATATTTTGTTTATTTTAAAGCAATCATTAAGGTTTTGACAAAAAAGACCGATTCTATATAAAATGCACTAAAAAGCTATATTAATAATTACGAATAACTCAAAAATATGTCATATCTTGCCTAATTTAAATGAGAGATTATTTTAATTTTATTTATTCAAGTAACAGACATAGCTTCACGCTGTATCCCGCATATAGCAGGGAAGGCAGAGGGAACCTAGTGTTAAGACACACCGTTCCCCACTTTCCGACGAAGTGAGGCATTGCATGCTGAGTGGCGGAACTCAATGCCGCGCTTTTGCCTTGTTACCAAATCCAGGCAATGAAAAATTCCATTTCTTGAAGTGGGAATCGAGCCCACAACCTGTCGCGTTTACAGTCGCACGCTTGTGCCTCTGCGCCATGACAGGCGTAAGTATAGACTTGCTATCTATCAAAATTGGTTTACACAATAATTAATTATGCGGTAAAACACATAAAAACACCACCGAATTGAGGACATCCTTTTTTTTGGAAGTCGGTTTATTGTGTTTTATTACGAATCGAATTTGAACCTGCACTTAGCACTACTACTTAACCTTTAGGTCATAGTATTATGATATCATATTGTTAACATATAAGCTAAATGTTACTCAGAAACCTGTTGAAGATGAGACCAAGGTAAATACTTTGCATAAAGAATATAATCGATTTACAATTTTACATACATATATACATTTAAGTAGGTTGGAAGTCAGTCGTGGCGCAGAGGCACAAGCGAGCGACTGTGAATGTTTCAAGTTATGGGTTCGATTCCCAGTCCAGGAAAGGAAAATACTAAATATTATTAAAAATTATGAACGGAAATGTTGAAAAAGAATGGAGTATCTTAACACTAGGTTCTCAGGTTCCCTCTACCTAACCTACTATATGCGGGATACAGCGTGAAGCTAAAAAGAAATAAAAAAAATAATAATAAAAATTGATTTAGTATAGTATGGTATTTTTATTACCAGGCTCTGGTAACAAGGCAAAGCGCGGCGTTGAGTTACGCCTCTCAGTACGCCTTGCCCTAATTCGGCGTGTGGGGAACGGAAGTGTTAATAAACCGGAGTGTCTTGATACTAATTTCTCAAGTTCCCGAGGCATACCTATCCTGCTATGTGCGGGATACAGCGTGAAGCTAAAAAAAAATAAGCTAGTCCGCTAGTATACAGGCAATGTCTCTAAAATAGACACTAGGTTCTCTTTTCCCTAACGTGTGCATAATATGTGGGAGGAAAAATTATGAATTTAAATTTCGTCTTCCTTATAAAGGCAGAGGAACCAGAGAACCTAATGTAAAGACACTCCATTCTCTTTCAACATTTCAGTTCCCCACTTTCCGCCAAATAAAGGCATTGCGTGTTGAGTGGCGGAACTCAACGCCGCGCTTTGCCTTGTTACCAAACCCAAGAAATGAAAATACTTGATGTTGTTTTTTAAGCTTTTTTTCTACATATCATGGTAGTCAGTTTTCTATGTCTCCCTGGAAATTGACATATTGTATGCTGAGTGGTGGAACTTCGTACTTTTTTCTACCAGAGGGGCGCGGGGAAATGAAGTAATTTTAGTTTGGTTATTCCCTCGAATGAGATTCGAACGCATTTACTGTCAGACGTCTTACTACGTCACAATGACCTTAAAATTGTAAAATACTAGCTGTCATCCCTAAGATTTTTTAATATTTGCTATTATATATATATATATATTCCTACCTTCTCCAGACAATATCGAACACATGAAAGAAAGTTTTATCCAATATGATACATACGTTTGGCAGTTATGCGCATACAAACATTTCGGTGATTCATTTTTATTTATATTTATTTAATGTCTTATCAATATTTCATCTGTAGATACCTAGAAAAAAAAACAGATCAAAATTTTGTTATATTATAAGGAAAATGAAATTCATAACTTTTCCTCCCAGATATTATGTACACGGTAGGCAAAGAGAATCTGAAAGAGTGTCTATTTTAGAGACATTGCATGTGTATGGCGTAACCTAACGCTGCGTTTTATCAACTCTGACCAACAAAAAGTCATAAATCATTAAGTTGACATGTTTCGACAGTTTTGTTTCTATTACCTTATCTTTTTCAATAGCACGACCTCTAAGTATAACTTCCTTGATTTTTATTTATATATGTATATATTTGTTATTACGTTTTATTTTATTAAGCTTAGTGTCAAGACACTCCGTTTACCGCTTTCCATGCAAATTCGAATCATTGTGTATTGATTAGCGAAACTCAACGCCGCCATTTGTCACAAAAGGAAAAGGAAAATAATTAAAATATAATCATTATCCTGAGTAGAGATGACAGATGCTGTTCTACGAAATGTATGCAATATGTATATATTAACACATACCCACCAAATTCTTAAGATTTTTAAGTAAAAAAGAAAACCACCTTCTCAAGTAAAACGCACAAAAAACTAACAGTATTACAAAAAACTCAAAAACTGGTCCGATCTTAACTAAATTTAATTGAAACTACATCGGAAGCAATAGCTATCATATACAAAATAATCATCAAAATCGATTCACCCAATAAAAAGCTCTATATAAATAAATATAGATATAAACATAGATATACAGATATAAACATAGATATACAGATATAAATAAATATAAATATGTTACCAAAGACTACAGTCTTACTTTGGCCACATAGCACGGAAACAGAAAAAAAAGTTTTGATAAACTAATTATGATGAGTAAAAGTAGATGGGAAAAGACCTAGGGGCCGAACGTCTGTCCGATGGTCTAATACCGTAAGAGACATCTTAGGCATCCCGGTGACCGAAGCTCTAAGGAAAGCGTAAGAGAGAATGGCATGGAAATCGCTTGTCAAAATGGCCACGACCGCATATCAGAACGGGCACGACCTTCAGAAATGAAGAAACCCACTAAGAAGAAGAAGAAGAAATAAACATAGTCGAATTGAGAATCTCTTTTTTGTAGTCAATTAAAAATACTGTACTGTACTGTACTGTAAAAATACTGTACTCTACTAAATAACGCTGAAGTTAAAAACTTTCTAATTTACAAAACCTTTCAGCTCTCGTTTTAAATAAATACGTCAAAACTTTACACAAAGTTGAGAATCTAATTTTCCTGTGACAGGAAAGAGAAATGGACTGGATGTAATTTTATATTGCTTATTTTTTTTAGCTTCACGCTGTATCCCGTACGTAGCAGGGTAGGCAGAGGGAACAAGAGAACCTAGTGTTAAGACTCTCCGTTCTATTAAGATGTCCCTTTCCCACTTTCCGCTGAATTGAGGCATTGCGTGCTAAGTGGAAATCAAAGCGCCTTGCCTCGTTACCAGAGCGAGGAAATGAAAATACTAAATATTATTTAATATTTTCATTTTGTAGAGTAGGAACCGAACCCACAACCTGTCCCGTTTACAGTCGCACGCTTGTGTCTCTGCGCCACGATGGTCCATATTGCTTATTTTAGCTCAAAATATATTTCATATATAACAGGGTAGGCAGAAAGTAAGTGTTAAAACACTCTGCTCTTGGCTATGTGTAGAGCTTCTTTCTTTACGTTTTCCATCATGCTGAAAAAACTAGAAATCTCTTTTGATTTTAAAAATTTTTGATGTAATACATCTAATGAAGCGTCTTAGCATTAAACTGAGTTGGTATGCCGTCACAGAAAACGGCATGACGGTTAATTGCCATTATGTGCCCCTAAAAGTCGCTCGAGATTCCCTCCTATATGTATATATTTTTTTGAAGGGTCGGCAACGCGTAAGTGATGCCCCTGGTGTTGCAAGCGTCCATAGGCCACGGTAACCACTTACCATCAGGTGGGCCGTGTGCCTTGTTGCCACCGTCGTGGTATAAAAAAAAATATATATATACTTAACGCATTTACTGCTCATATAAAGCAATTATTGTGTTTATCTTTCATCTAAATCTAATCGCGTTTTTCTTAAAGAAACTGTTTATTGCAGATAATAGTGCATTCTTAACACGCATTCTAAAATTTTTGCTTAGAAATTGACATATGTATGTATGTTATGGTTGTAATTAGAGCGTGATGAATGCCGATACGCATTCTTAGTGTAGTATTGAATTGCGAATATTGCCTATGGACACTATGTGTCATGGTTGTTGTGGGAAGCAGAGAGAATAGTCACTCTTCTTTTTAATTTTTGGCGATATTGAAGATTTTTGATGTGAATTTGTTGTCTATAAATTTTGGTAATATTTATGTTCTTTTTTATGTGAAAATATATATAGATCTTAAGAAATAAAGTGATTTAACTTTCTGTATTTTTTTCTGGTACGTATATTATTATTATAGAGGATATTCTGTTATATTTAAACATAGCCATATAAGTTAGAGTAACTTAAATGTATTATTCAACGATTCACGGGTTCAGGTTCCTGCAATACCCCGCATAGACATAGAGATCAGAAAGAACCTATTGTCAAGATATTCCGTTTTCCGTTTTGCGACCGAAATTAGATATTACGTATTGAGTGGCGGAAGTTACCGCCGCCTTTGGTTTTAACCTGGCCGAAAAATTAGAATAATTGATACATAATCATTAGTTGGTATGAATTTCAATTAATTATTTATATTTTTTTATTTTCAGAGATAATATAGAGTCGAAACACTCTCTACATTCCTAAAAGCTAAATTCAACTCGTTTTTATTTACCAAAATATTTATATTAATTAAATATTTGTAATATTATAAAAACAAATTATGTTGTAAACACGATTTTTTAAATAAAAAGCGGTTTCACGTTTTTTGCATAGTACGAGTAGAGTCGAGAAAAAACGACTCATTAAAATGACTTTCGTTACAATTTATTAAATCAACCATTACGTACTTGATTAATATAATTTTTATGATATTTTTTTTAAAGTATTGCCTAATATTTATAAATATAAAGCGCTTGCTCTACCAAGCTAAAAGACGACGTATAGGCGAAAATACTGGCGATAGAAAGCTGAAATTTGGTAAGGAGCATTGAAAAAGAGAGAAAGAGAAATTTTTTTACGCTGTATCTCGCACATGGCAGTAAGCAGAGAAAGTTTTGTTCAACGTGAGGAAATCTGTTACGGATACCCACCCGTTCGGGGATTCAAAGGCTAAATGAACCTGAGAACCTAGTGCTAGGACACTCCGTTCTCTTAGGATTTTCGTTCCCCACTTTCCACTGACTTGGGCATTGCAAAACTCAACTCGGCGAGATTCAAGATATTCGACTTAAAAAATTAAAGCTCCTGTGTCTACGCAAATGAAGTCACAGAACAAAGCTAGTTTTACTATAAAATGCTTAGAAAAAATGCGTATTTTTTTCGTATAGATTACAACTGAAACATAATTAGGCTATTTATATAAGAAATAACTAAAAATGCTTCAATTCGGCGGAAAGTGGGGAACAGAATTGTTGGAAGACAACGGAATGTCTTAACACTAGGTTCTCAGGTTCCCTGTTCCAGTGTTAAGACACACCGTTCTCTTTCAACAATTCCATTCCCCACTTTCCGCAGAATTGAGGCATTAGTGGCGGAACTCAACGCCGTGCTCGCCTGTCGTGGCGCAGAGGCACAAGCGTGCGACGCGACGCGATTCCCACTCCAGGAAATGTAAATTTTAGTATTTTCATTTCCTGGGTTTAGTAACTAGGCAAGCAGCGCAGCGTTGCGTACCACCACTCAGCACGCAATGCCTCAATCTGGTGGAAAGTGGGAACGGATTTTTTGTAAGAGAACGGAGTGTCTTAACACTAGGTTCTTAGGTTCCCTCTGCCTACCCTGCTATATGCGGGATAATGCGTGAAATAAATAAATAACTAAAAATGAGTAAAAAGCACGAAAATGCTATAAAAAGTGTCATTTTTACCTTATTGCTCATTTTATAACGAAAGAGTCAGATCCTTTAGTAAAATATTTCAGTAATTATCTTTAAATGTGTCCTTAAGATGAAAGTTAAGAACTAACTTTAACTTAGGGAGTGTTTTCTAGTAATGGAATATATTAAGAAAATCTTCTAGGTATATTGAAAATAAATAAATAATTAACGCCTGCTGTGGTGCAGAGACACAAGCGTGAGACTGTAAACGTGACAGGTTGTGGGTTCGATTCCAACTCCAGGAAATGGAATTTTTAATTTCCTGGGTTTGAGAACAAGACAAAGCACGGCGTTGAATTCCGTCACTCAGCACGCAATGCCTCAATTCGGCGGAAAGTGGGAACGGAGTGTCTTAACACTAGATTCTCTCTGCTTTCTCTTCTATATGCGGGATACAGCGTGAAGCTATGTATGTTCAAATACTTAGAATCGTGGTTTGAGATTATCGTGGCGCAAAAAACATTATAATTGTCCGTTCGATCTACACGAGATTTCTTGGCATAGGTAAGACAAAACGGCGTTAAGTTCCGCCACTCAACATTCAATGTGTCGAATTTAACCCGAAACTAGTGAACGAAGTGTGTTATTTTCAGAGCATAATTGCTATAATTATTTCAATAGACAAATTATTCTTTATACATTTAAAAAATGCTTGCATTACTGAGGGACTGATAGGAAACATAGAGGCGAAACTACTGAACATAGAAATCTGAATTTGGCATCTCACTCACATTTGACCTGAGGAGCCTCCTCAGGGAGTGTAGGGGAGCACTAGGAGAGGATTTCTTGAAATTCCGACAAAAACAGGAAAAACGAAATTTAAAATTTTATAGTCCACAAAGACGAAGTCGCAGGATATAGTTAGTCTACAATAAAATAATAGTGTTAAGTCACTATGGACTAGAATTGTCTTAAAAGAGACTATCTCTACAAATATAGAGTCAACTTTTTTTTTTTAACTTTACGCTGTAACCCGCATATAGCAGGGTCGGCAAAGGGAACCAGAGAACCTAGTGTTAACACTCCATTCTTTTTCAACAATTCCGTTCCCCACTTTCCGCAAGTAGAGTCAATTAACATAAAACTTCGCAATTTTCAGTATGAAATCGTAATATTCTTTGCCACTCTACTTATTTCGAATGACCGTAACACTTAGATTCAAAGCCAAAGTAATTGCTTTAGATAATAGCTCCACAATTAAGACATTATATGGTTTAAGATGCGTGAAACTTTTGAAAAAATATTTGAAATTGTTACTTTTTATGCAATATTTTTTTAGCTTCACGCTGTATTCCGCACATAGCACAATAGGCACCAAATATTAAGACACTCCTTCCTCTTTTAACATTTCCGTTCCCCACTTTCTGCTAAAATGAGGCATTACGTACTGAGTGGCGGAATTCAACGACGCGCTTTACTTTAATACCATAAGCAGGGAACAAAATCATAAATAATAAAAAAATAAACACAAAAAATTGTTTTTACTTTCACGCATCTCCTATATAGCAGAATAGTCTGAGAGATCCTAGTGTCTAGACACTCCGTTATCCACTTCCATCTGAGTTCAAGACATTGCGTGGCGGAACTCAACACCGCGCTTTGTCTTACTAGAGCGGGAAAATTATATATTAAAAATAATCCTTAAAAATCATTCACACTAAGAAAACTTAACATCATCATTTACTCTTATTACAAAAAACATAGTTTTTTTTTTTTTTTTTATGGATACTGGATGGCAAACGAGCAGAAGGACCGCCTGATGGTAAGTGGTTACCTTCGCCCATGAACATCTACAACACAAGAGATGTACTAGATGCGTTGCCAACCTAGAGGATACAGATGGAAAGGGAGGATAATGTAGTAGTCCGCTATCGGAACCACCACATTTTGGGGAAAGGATGGGTGGGAAAGGGGAAAACCTGGCTTACATGCCATCGAACCGGAACACATCATACGATATTTGGCGGTTCGTCTTTGACATGATAGTGGTCGCGAGCCAGACGGAGGACGAACCTCCTACCACCAAACAAAAGTGAGACAACACTCTATTTTAAGTGTTCTTTGCTTGAAAATATCAGAGAGAATTTTTCCGTTTAACATAATGAGCCGGTCTGATTTATGTAAGCGTACGTGTCCTGAAAATGTAGTAGCATCTGGAACTTACAGCCATGAAATATTGTGTGTGAAACCCTGAAAATGTTTTTATGCCTCCTTTGATGACTTTGGTGAATACTTATTATTATAAATAATATATGTAGGTATTTTTAGGCCATCATGGCTCAGTGGCTCTGACTTTAAGCACGATAGTTTTTGGTACCATTCCCACTGAAGGCAATAATTATGTTCAAAAAAATTTTAAATATATTTTAATTTCTTTCGATTTCAACCGGAAAGCGGAAAACGAATTGTCTTAACACTAAGTTCTTTTAGTTATTTTAATTAAATATATAATCCGCCATTTTGAGACGGCGGCTATTTTGGTTTACAATGATACAGAAGAGAGAAGATAAGAACGGACAGAATGATAGAGAAGAAAGAATTGTATTGTCATTATAACTAAAGGAGTGTAGTAAATATCAGATCAATCTGTTAAGAGGAAAGAAATGAAGTCTAAATTAGTAAATTTGACTAAACAAATAAACAGGATAAATTAAATAAAATCATCATAAAAAACATTAGGAAGATAAAAATGAGGATTTTAACAAACAAAGAGAATCGCGTTCCATAAAAATGCAGTAAAAGTAACATATATATATTACTAACTATACGTCAGATCTTACCTAAAGGGTTTAGCCGAATAAGCTAAGAAAAACTGCACTGGCACGTAATGAATTGATTTTACCATTTTTATATTTCTTTTTATCTAAAATAGTGACACACTTATTTTTGTGTCCCTAACCCTCGCAGGAAGGGAGTTATGGGGGTTACAACGCTTAACAAAAAAGTTCATTTTCTCGATATCTATAAAAGATAACTTTATTAAACTTAAACTGAACATTATAATTCGAGAGCTCAATATAATATATTTTTTACATAATTTTTGAAAAGACTTAAATACTAGAAAACGAGAAGTTAATTTTTTTTGGGTGATATTTTATGCCAACCCCTGAATTGACACCTACCAAAAAATATATAATATTTATCCATTAGTGAGATATCTTATGTTCAAGTTTCAAAAAAAATATTTCACCAAATATTTCTCCACCCAACAATGTTCAAGACACTAAAAACCGCGAACGTAGTATCATCTTTCTTCATATATGTAGTTAACAAACTGTATGAAGAAAGTGTATGCTGTTGCTGGCTAGACCCTTAAAATGGGACCACATCAGAAGCAATAGCATAAAAATATCATGAAAATTGGTATAACCAGTAAAAAGTTATTTGGACACATACATAAAAAATACAGTCAATTTGAGAACCTCGTTGTTTTGAAGTCCGTAAAAAAGTACTCGATTCCAATTAACCCAGATAGCCCTTAAAAAGTCAAAATACCGTTATATAAGAAATAGAACGACTTTTACTTTCATTAAAAACTTAAGCTTGTTATTGGACATGTTAAATAATATTACTAAATAACCGTTTTACAGTTTAGTACTTAATGTTAATAACGCGTGTCGTGGCGCAGAGGCACAAGCGTGTAACTGTAGACGCGACAGGTTGTGGGTTCGATTCCCACTCCAGGATATAAAAAAAATCATTTATTGGGCTTAGTAACAAGGCAAAGCGCGTGAGTTCCGCCACTCCGCACACAATGCCTCAATTTGGCAGAAAGTGGGGAACGGAGTGTCTTAACACTAGGTTCCCTCTGCCTATGCGGGATACAGCGTGAAGCTATGTATGTATGTAGTACTTAATATTATTTAAATTTGCGTAAGTGTATATATGTAGATATTGTTAGATATGTAAATATTTTCTTAGAATTACATAAATGATATATAAAAAGGTCTGTCGTGGCGCAGAGACTCATGCGTGTCTGTAGACGCGACAGGTCGTGAGTTTGATTCCCACGCCAGGAAATGAAAATAATAAATAATATTTACTATTTTTATTTCCTCACTGTGGTAACTTGGCAAAGCGCGTCGCTTAGTTCTGAGACTCAACACGCAATGCCACAATTCGGTGGAAAGTGGGGAATGGAATTGTTGAAAGAGAATGGAGTGCCTTAGCACTAGATTCTCTGGTTCCCTCTGCCTACCCTGCTGTATGCGAGATACAGCGTGAAGTTAAAAAAAAATAAATAAATAAAAAAAAAATGATCTAGCTTTTATGTTATTCTGTTGTATAACCCATATAACACTAATGTTTGATCTATATGGGTTCAGTACTTTTTGAGTGATATAGTAACGGACATACATCTCGATAAAATTTATAATATTAGTACGAAAATATATATACATATATAGGCCCTAGTTTACGCAATATGACTAAATGTCAACAGGCGTCAAACCGGTCAGTGCCATTTTACGTCAACGCAGATATAAATGATTAATTTTCAACATTTTTTAATCGCAATATAAAGAAATAAATTAAATTAAAATGCTTGTTTTGTAAGATTTTCCTTAAAAAATTGTTAATTTTTTAAGGAAAATCGTTGTTAGACTCACGCTTTATCCCGTATAGCAAGGTAGACGGTGAGGCGTCCAAACAACACGTTTCCCACCGGCTTGCCTAATTTTTCAAAGTACAAATAGAGAGACCTAAAAAAAAAGGTCACCAAGTACATGTGGACTTGATAGTAATTAATTTTGCAAAAAAACAAGATCAAGAAAGGAGAGCCAAAAAAAATATCGCCAGAATAATATTGGGCATCTCATCATCATCTTAAAGATCTAAAAAAAAGGTCATCGCCATAATTCGATAGTGAAATTACTAAATGCCTTCACATCCTATACCGGCTTTCCTAAATATATCAGCTTCTCTAAAAATTACCGGCTTCCCTAAATATACATAGGGAACCGAATTGTTGTAAGAGTACGGAGTGTCTTAACACTAGGTTCTCAGGTTCCCTATGCCTACCCTGCTATATGTGGGATACAGTGTGAAGTTAAAAAAATATAAAAAAAAATAACCAAATTGGTAACCTCCTCCCTTTTTTAAGTCGGTTAACCATGACCTCTTGAAGGCTGTATCCTTTTAAATATGCACTTAAGTAACATATATGTATTTATAATACATATTAAATGACATATTTAAAAGAAACAAGATATATATCTTTATTTATACAAGGTTGGGGTCAAAAGGTCTAATGTTTTAACACTTGACTATATTAGTTTTTTATTAAAAAACTGTTTGAATGTCACCAAATTATAATTATTTCCTAGAAATATATGTAATTTTTCACTATATAGTATTTTGTGTCACTAAAATTATTGGACACTGGAGAATAATATCACTATGTTACTAGAGTCTCCATTTTATAATTCTTTCGTTTTTTAGCTTCACGCACATAGCAGGATAGGCAGAGGGAGCCTAAGAACCCGAATTTTGAGAATTTTCCCTGTGAGGGGACGGGGTTAGAATACAATTCCCCTCCGCCGCTGTGTAGCGTCCCGTAAGAGGCGGGTATCCCAGAAGTTTGGCGGTGGGAGGCCTCCGACTGGCTTGCGACCATTTTTATGTCAAAAAAAAAAGAAAAAAAACGTATTGGTAAAACATGACGTTCTCTTATGATCCCACTTTCCGCCGAATTGAGGCGTTGTATGCTGAGTGGCGGAACTCAACGCCGCGCTTTGCCTTGTTACTAGAGCGAGGAAATGAAAATACTAAGTATTTTTAATGATAAATATTTAACGTTTATTATTATATATATTTTTATATGATATTATTTACAAGGCACATAGCTGTGAAGCCTTCGTCATTTTTATATTGGGAAGTCGAAAAAGTATAAAATATAGACCACTGGTAGTTTATTCGGCCTCCACATGCCCACGTCTGACATCCCTGACATTAATCAAACGAATAAGGGTATCTACAGGCGAAGTTTTTTTATAATATTTTTTTAACTTAAGGTAGAGAGAACCTAGTGTTAAGACTCTCTGTTTTTGATTTGGAAAGAGTATGTGTTGAATGGCAGAACCTAACGCCGAATGTTAATCTATTAGAGAAGGGAATTAAGATAATTTTAACATAATTGTTTTCCAGGTGGGTATCGAAATTACAACCAGTTGCGTCTCCAGTCAGTATTTGTAGGAAGATAGGAAGAAAAAACCTGATTTCTTTTTTTCTTCTTTCTGTTCTCTTCTTTCTTTATGAATTCAAGACATTCCGGTTGAGTCGCGGATTTCAACCCCGCACTTTATCTTAGCTACGCTGTGAAAGTAAGAATCGAACCCAGAACTAATCGCGTACGTCAGAATGTGTCCAACAATGGCCTATTTGTACTAAATTCTTTTAATATTGGTCTGATTTAAATGTAACATATATTTTCCAAAACAAAAAACGTGATGTAACACAGATATATAAAACAGGTTTCTCTAAAGGTGCTCTTGTATGCAAGAACTAATTCGGCGTAACTTTATTAAATGCGGAAATGGTCAAGACTGTGTAGGTGGTTCCAACTAGTTCGGCCTACGAAAATTATTAGTAGCAATATAAAAGAAGAAATATTAGTAATATAGTTGAGACCATTATGGTGCAGTGAAAGAACTGACTGACCCAATTGGTTGTAGGTTCGATTTCACGTAGCTGATTATTTTATTTAAGCTTCACGGTTTATCCTCCTGTAGGTGATGCGATGAACTTAAGATTTAATTTCCACAAAGGGGTTGATTTTCCATTAAGGAAGACGAAACGCGGCGTTAAGTTCCGCCACTTAATATAAAATGCACCGGGCGGAAAGCGAGGAACGGTGTGTCATAACACTAGGTTTCAAAATCAAAAATCAACATCAAAATATTCTTTATTCAAGTAGGCTATTACAAGCATTTTCGAATCGTCAATTTACAAAGGTGTCAGTCGTGTCAGTCATAACGGAAGCTACCACCGGCTCGGAAGGCAGTTCTGCTGAGCAGAGCCGGCAAGAAACTCAACAGTTGCTCTTTTCAAATAAAATTTTTACAATAAATATACAACTATGATGAGTCTCCCGGGTCAGCGACAACAGCATTTAATTCCACACATTGACATCATTATAGAGTATCTTGCTATGGGATATGTACTCGTATAGGAATATGACGTGAAAGATGCCGCTGGATTGTATTTTTTTTCGGATTCATACTTTTCATCCAAAATTGAAACATTGCTATGTTGAGTGGCGAAACTGTAGACTGTGCTGACAATAACCACGATGGTCCTAGATTCGATCTCAACCCGAGTTACAATGATTATATATAAACAAACAAAAAAATAACATTATTTATGTATGTGTTCGACTGGTTTTAATAACCCAAGTTTAACTTACATGAATACATACAAAGCTTCACGCTGTATCCCGCATAAAGCAGGGTAGGCAGAGGAAACCTAGTGTTAAGACACTCCGTTTCTCACTTTCCACCGAATTGAGGCATCTATTTTCTCTGTATTATGTAAATAATCATTTCTACAGTCAATTCGGTGACTAAGACATAAAACAACTTCACAATTACGACACATCGGCTTTAATGTACGTTAATATAATATTAAAATGTCAAAACGGCCAATTGACTCGAAATGTAATATCCGCTAACATTTACCGAAACCAAGGTTCTTATATAATATTATATATATAAAAATATGTGTGTCTGTCTAAAAAAAAGAAAAACGACTTCCGATCGAGTATTACGAATAACTCAAAAACTGATTGTCAGACCTTCACTAAATATAAATAAGACCACATCAGAAGTACCAGCTATCACATAAAGAAAGAATCATCAAAATCGGTTCACCCAGCAAAAAGTTATGTAGCAACATACCTAAAAACGGCAGTCGAATTGAATACTACCCTCCTTTTTTAGAAGTCTCCTAAAAAGCAGAAATATAGTACTTACTATATATACTTAAATAGGTGAAATTAAGCCATAAAGAGTTGGTATATGTCCCATAAATAAATCCAGCCATAAACAGATAAGCCAGAAATTTATGGGTCAGTTATATCTTCATTTATTACACTTTTTATAGAACCTAATATACTAAACTAAAACATTGTAATATGAGCACAAAACGCGGCGTTATGTTCCGCCATTTAACACGTATAGTACTATTTTGATTTAAAAGCCATAAACAGTTAGTACAGTGCCTCATTAAGTGCCATAAATTTATGGAACAGTCATTCCTATCTTTGCTTTCTATACTTTTGAAAGATACCAATCAATATAACGTACTAAGAACATGCCTACAAAATAAATATGAAGCGCGGCGTTCAGTTACGTTACTACATCTTCTAATAACATGGGCGTAAAGAGAACGGAGTGTCTCAACACTAGGTTTTTTCTGCCTAAATATATATTTTTTAATAGAATTTGTATCGACTACCGTAATATAGGGACATAACAACTGTACTATAGTCTAAAGTACCTTTACGATAGTCATTAAAATATATATTTATATAAGTAAAGGCCATTTAAAAGCGATTGTGGAACGATTATGCATTTTTATGCTCGCATTAATTATTGGCTAATGTTTCAATTAATTATCTTATAGCCACACTCAGAGACCTAATTATTATTTAATTGAGATTAAATGAAGTATACGTATTTTTTAATGTAACTTATAAAATCAATGATGATGAATGATGACGATTGTATGTATTATATTTTTTTGTCTAGAAGTCAATAACTATTTATAAAAAGTGTTTGGTGACAAAATTCAACGCCTCTCTTTATTTTATTAAAATAGTAAAATCGATATAAATATATTCCATCTGAGCAGGGATCGAATCCACAACCATCCAGGTTACAACAGAAACTTTTCCACTCCACTCTACTCTACGATGGCCTTATATACATGAGTATCTCATAAAAAAAATTAAAAAATCTTATCAGTGGGTATTTTTAACTTTCTAGCTTACGTGATAGTGCTCTATACATGTAGAAGTGAAGCTTACCTGTAAAAAAAATAAAAAAATATATTAGAGATTAAAATAATTAAAAAATATATATAACTTAATTAAAAATTATAACTTATAATTATTAATAAATTGACGCCTGTCGTGGCACAGAGGCACAAGTGTGCGACTGTAAAACGACAGGTTGTGGGTTCGATTCCCACTCCAGGAAATGAAGTATTTTCATTTTCTGGGTTTGGTAACAAGGCAAAGCACGGCGTTGAGTTACACCACTCAACACGCAATGCCCTTTCCCTTCTGCCTACCCTGCTATGTGCGGGATACAGCGTGAAGCTATGTATGTATGTATATCTATTCTCATCAATAGAAATTAAACTTATAACTACATTGGATTCAATACGGTTTTTTTTAATTAAAATTGTTATGACATTGAAAATTTTACTTTCAGTACAATGGAATGTTAAAAGCAAATTAATTTTGTACAAAAACAGTTATACAGTGTGTTGTAATAACGTTTATTAATTAATTAATAGTAATATTGCATCATGCTATTTGTCCAAAAAAAAGGTTCTTTTCTCATTTAAACTTATTTTAAAAACAACTGTTAGACATTTATGAAAAACATCTTATTTCAAAAGCGTAACTCAACGCCGCACTCCATTTGGTTAGATCGGATAAATTAATGAATGAAACAAATCAACTATTGTCTATCATAATTCTGTTTAATGTTGATGATGATGATGATGATGATGATGTCCTCCTAGACGTATCCGTCGACGGCGACACACTGTTGTTATTAGTTAGTTCGACGTTCGTGAGCGCGAAAGTGACTTCCAAAACCGAATTTAGTCTTGAAGATTCGGTCGCAAATAGCGCAATGAAGCTGTCCGCTATCATTGTATGTGTTGCCAGGTGTCATCTGCGCGGGAATATGTTATAGTACGTAAGTGTGTGCGCATATACAGACGCACTCTCTCGTCCGTTCGTTCCTTATTCCAATGGAACGGAGTACCGCTACGAACAGAGGAACGATTGGATGCAGTGTCTGGCCGACGGTAACTGCACGCGCCCTCTACCGTCGCCCTGGGCCATCCATCTTGCCTTGCTGGATCGTCAACTCCGCCAGGCCGTTTTGCACTATCTGCGTTGGGCTGCCATCCTTTAATGTTAGTGAGTGACTGACAGACAACGTGTAAGTGAAATTACTGGACATAGAAATTTTGCATGTAGCCTATATTGGGGAGTATAGGGGGATCACTAAGGGGGAATTTCTGGAAATTCCTATAAAATCGTTCCAACAAGAAAGGCGTTTTACCCGATTATGCAAAGCAAAGGAGGGTAATATCTTTATGAGTCTTTGTATTTATTTATGTATGTATATATGTTCGTAATATTTTTTTTGTATTTTTGAAGTTTTAAAGTGTTAATCTCATACTTAGGAAACGAAAAACATATTTAGAAAAATTCTAGGTATATTTTTCGTTCTAGGTATATGTTTCCCAAGTGTGGGATTAGCACATTTAAACTTCAAAAATATTTCATAAATATTTTGTTAGGTGGTAGGAGGTTCGTCCTCCGACTGGCTCGCGACCACTATCATGTCAAAGCATTTGAACCGCCGCTAAATATCTAATGATGTTCCGGTCTGATGGCATGTTTTCTTGGGGATTTTCCCCTTTCCCACCCATCCTTTCCCCAAAAATGTGGTGGTTCTGATAGTGGACTGCCATTGTCCCCCTTCCATCAGTATCCTCTAGGTTATAACGCATCTACAACATCTCTGGTAAGTGTAGATGTTCATGGCGAAGGTAACCACTTACCATCAGGTGGTCCTTCTGCCTGTTTGCCGTCCGTTATCAATAAAAAATAAAAAAATAGCATTCATTTTTCGGGTAGCAGAAATTTGTAAAAAAATCTTCTACAGAGATAACAACATAAATACCAGCCGGATCTAGAACATGGTTTAGTGGTCAGAGAGCGCTTGACGGTTTCCAAGAGACGCGGGTTCGAGTCCCGCTGCATTCGAATTTTTATACGTTTTCTAAATGTATTTTTTTTAGGTTGAACATGGACTTCCACGCAAACAAAATCGTGACTATAACCAAAGGTATTTGTTTTAGTTATTTTTAATATATTTCTTATTTAAGTCTATTTTTAAGTGTAATATAACACAGATATGAACAATAGCTTCCGCTTATAACAATAGTGAAAGGATTCTTGTAGCGGATGTTGTTATACCATGATTACAATAAAAAATCCTCTTACGTACAAATACTTATAAGGCCAACTAGCCTTATACAATCTTTGTCTACAGGGTGTTAATACAATACTTATTGTAATATCTAAATATCCAAGCATTTGACTATTAAATATTTGATTTTATTGAATATATATAAAAAAACACTGACTTTAAAGAAAATGCACTAACCGGTAAAATTATTACGAATAACTACTAAACTACACGTCATATCTTAACTAAATTTAAATAGTACTAAATCTAGCATTTTACTAGCCATCATTTAAAATCATTAGACAATATCCTTAGAAATTGGTTAAAAATAATACCTATTTTTAAGCTTCACTCTGTATCCCGTATATAGCAGGGAAGGCATAGGGGAACCAGAGAACTTATTGTTAAGACACTATCTCTTTCAACAATTCCATTCTCCACTTTCCACCGAATTGAGGCATTGCGTGTTGAGTGGCGGAACTCAACGCCTGATTTGCCTTAGTGCTACCAAATCCAAGAAAATGAAATACTAAATCTCTACATTTCCTGGAGTGGGAATCCACAACCTGCTTACAGTCGCACGCTTGTGCTCTGTGTTGTGCCTTTGTGTTTATTCTCTCTGTGTTGTGCCTCTGCGCCACGACATGCTTATATAATAAATATATAAAAATAATAATTTCATAATAATAACTCCTCCAAGTTATATTCAATTATAATTGACTCGCATATACTGCAGTTTCATGCCAGTACACACAGTAGAACTGCACACATCTAATATGCAACACCGCACAGTGAGAACTTAGGCTTATATTAATATGTATGGTTTGACTTTGTTATACTCACGATTGTCTGTATAATGCTGGTATGCACTGTTATATAATGTTTAATTATGACTTAGTGTTTGGACACTCCGCTTTCTATATTATAGAAAACAGTCACTAAATACAACGAAATATAACAGGTTGAATGGCGTGGGACTACAAACGCGACAGGTTGTGGGTTCGATTCCCACTCCAGGAATGGAATTTTTAATTTCCTGGGTTTGGTAACAAGGCAAAGCGCGGCGTTGAGTGCCGCCACTCAGCACGCAATGCCTCAATTCGACGGAAAGTGGGGAACAGAGTGTCTTAACACTAGGTTCCCTCTGCCTACCCTGCTATATGCGGGATACAGCGTGAAGCTATGTATGTATGTAGGAAATAAAAAATCAAATACTATATAAAAAAAAATAATAATATAAATAAAAAAGTTCTAATAAATATAAATAAAACAATTTGTTATTTAAATTACATATTTTTTGAAGGAATGTCGAGAAAGGTCATTGCTCTGGGACCTCCATAACGTCTCATCTTTTAGGATCGCTAACGTATTGTATACAATGTACGATATAAATGTATTTTTTTAAATAAATATTGGAAATTCAGTCATTTATTTTCTGAGGCTATCATAGTACAGTGACAACGTTTGACTGTAAATGCGATTGGTTGTGGATTTGATTTCCCCTCGAGGGAAACTGTTAGAGCCGTTTAATAATGTACTTTGCTAGTATATATATTGTGTTTATTTTATGCTCTTTTTTTTACAGGGTAGGCATAGCAAAAAACCTAATCCGTGTCCATAGCAACTCTTTCTCCAATCTGCTTCTGTCGCCAATTATCCATATGAATCAGTCCAATTGACTGCCGCAACTCAACGCCGTGTAAAGAAAGAGTCTTTTCTTGTATTATGTATTGTTTATTAATGTAGCTACTTAATTTCAAATATATATATATATATATATATATATATATAACAAACCTTTATTTTATAGGTATTAAAAACAGATATAAAGAAATTACTAACTTGGTTTTATACTTATTGTTGATATTACTATAGTGATTTTATAACCGACTTGAAAAAGGACGAGGTTCTTAATTCGACAGTATTATTTGTATGTGTCATTTGTTAGCTTTTTACAGGGTGGACAAATTTTGATATTTTTTTTTATATATAATTTGATAGCTTGTGCTTCAGACGTAGTCTCATTTGAATTTAGTTATTCGTAATAAATTTTAATTTTTTGTACGTTTTATTTGAAATCGTTTTTTTTTTTGTTATCAAAATATTTAAAAAATCGTATCGTTGTCGTGACATTAAAAGGGATCGTAACGGACATTCGTATGTTTTTTTACGTTTTACATAAGAAAAGGGTCGACAGTGCGCAATAGTTTTGGGGTATCGAACGTGATGTACATATCATTTCTATTATGTTTACAAATTTACCCCGTTTTAGAAGAGAAGGTAAGGTATCTAGTTTTTTTTTTTTTTTTTTTTATTTTTAATGACCCATTGTCCCTCTGGCATAACCAGAGATTTTTATATCTTAATTTTATTATTATTATTTTTTAATTACATACTATGAGATAAAAAGAGGATGTTTTATTTTTCCCTACCTACATAATTATACTAATACTACTTAACTTACTTTGAAGTTTTTCCAATAGTTATGATTCAAATTATCTTTACTTATTTTTCTACTTTTGTAGTTTTGGAGGTAAAAAAGGTATCTAGTAGTACGTTCAAATTTTAAAATGTTATCTGAAAAGGATTTAAAAGAAAAAAAATCTATTTTTTTTAGCTTCACGCTGTATCCCGCACGTTGCAGGTTAGATAGAGGGAACCTAAGAACCTAGTGTTAAGACACTCCGTTCTCTTTCAACATTTCCGTTCCCCACTTTCCGCTGAATTGAGGCATTGCGTGCTGAGTGGCGCAACTCTACGCCGCGCTTTGCCTTGTTAGGCAGGAAAGAGCTAGGAAATGGAAATGCTAAATATTCTTTAATATTTTCATTTCCTGAAGTAGAAATTATCGCGTTTACAGTAGCACGCTTGTGCCTCTGCGCCACGACAGGCATTTTCAGCCTCATACCACAAATAAATTTTGACGATAATACGAGGTGTGTTCAAAAAGTAAGGTGACTTTGTATTTTTAAGAAAAAATATTTATTTATTTATCAATATTTATGTTGTCCCCTTCAAAGTAATCCCCCTCAGATACAATACACTTATGCCAACGGTTTTTCCAATCGTCAAAGCACTTCTCATAAGCACTTTTCGGTATAGCCTTGAGCTCTTCCAGCGATGCAGTCTTTATCTCTTCAATCGTTGCAAATCTCCGTCCTTTCATAGGTCTCTTTAGTTTTGGGAACAAGAAAAAGTCACATGGGGCCAAATCCGGCGAATATGGTGGCTGAGGCATGATTGTGGTGTTGTTTTTGGCCAAAAAATCTCTCACCAGCAAAGATGAATGATGAGCAATTTCGGAACAAACTTCGCTGACACACGTCTCATGC
>JAKGSA010002022.1:7647-23834 GCA_033558755.1 Philaethria dido
ATCAGTATCCTCTAGGTTGGCAACGCATCTACAACATCTCTGGTGTTGTAGATGTCTATGGGCGAAGGTAACCATCAGGTGGTTCTCAATATAACCATCTGGTTATCAATAAAAAATATAAAAAATAAATAATTGCGTGCTGAGTGGTGTTTGCCTTGTTATCAGAGCGAGAGAATGAAAATACTAAATATTATTTAATGTTTTTTTTCATTTCCTGTAGTGTGTATGAACCCATAACTTGTCGTCTTTACAGTCTCATGATTGTGCCTTAAGACAGGTCTCAAACACACATGGACACTTAGGAAATAAAAAACATTTTTAGAAAACTAACAACAATAAATAAATTGTAACAAGCGTTTAATAATTTCGACGCAGCCGGATTAGAACGTATGGTTTAGCGATTACAGCGCTTGGACGGTTTCCAAGAGACACGGGTTCCAGTCCCGCTGTGTTCAAATTAAATTTTTTATACATTTATATATATTTATATTTTGCTTATTTAAATGTATTTTATCTTACTGGAATAATTTAATATAATTAATTATTTTCTTCTTTCCGCTCTAGTAACATTAAATGCGGTGTTGAGTTCCGCCACTCAATATGTAAAGTAACGAAAATCGTGCGGAAAATGGGGGACTAATATGGAGTAATTTTTCACTAGGTTCTATTCCCTTAACTTTCATATTGTAAAACGATCGAGATTTTTTAGCTTTTCAATGTTTCTCGCAAAGTAGAAAGCGCAGAGAGAACTTAGTGTTAAGACACTCCGTTTTCCACTTTCCACCGGAAATAGGGACGTTGGGTCTTGAATGACGGAATCCAAAACCGTGTTTTTTGTTTTTTGTGGGTTCGGTTCCCACTCTTAAGAAATGTAGAAGTTTAGTATTTTACCTGGGTTTGGTGACAAGGCAAAGCGCGGCGTTGAGTTCCGGCACTCAACACGCAATGCCTCAATCTGGCGGAAAGTAGGGAACGGATTTGTTGAAAGAGAACACTAGGTTCTCAGGTTCCCTCTGTCTACCCTGTTACAGCGTAAAGCTAAAAAAATATATATATAAATATATCATTCCCTTGAGATCAAACCTATAACCTCGTTTATACTTAGATACTTAATCCATTGCACTATGATGGCGTTAATTTTTAACAAAAAGATATTCTCAATTCGACTGTTTTTTCATGTGTTTATAACTTTTTGTTGGGTAAACCGATTTTGATGATTCTTTTTATATGTGATAGCTAGTACTTCTGATGTGATCCCATTTAAATTTAGTTAATACCTGACGAGTAGTTTTTGAGTTATTCGTAATAATTTTGCTTTTTAGTGCATATTATTTGAAGTTGGTTTTCCTTTTTTTTTTTAATATTAATTATTTTCATTTGTAACACTTTGTTTTTTTTTTTCAGGTTAGAACCAGAAAAGTTTGATATGATAAATGTAAGTATATCCTTACTAATATTATAAATGCGAAAGTAACTCTGTATGTCTGTCTGTTACGCTTTCACGCCTATACTCACTGGAACCGATCTTTGATGAAATTCGGTATGAAGATAGAACTGAACTTTTGGAAAGGATATAGGATATTTTTATTTTGTCATGAAAAAAATGATAGAGGGGGTTGAAATAGGGGATGAAAGTTTGTATGGAAGTTCCTTATTGTCAAACATAAAATCATGTAAGATTGTTTAACTGTCTACAACTTCACCACATAAACCACTTAACCAATTTTGACCAATAGTCTAGGACCTTGGGAAAGACTATAGATGCTCCTTATCATATCGCGCGATATACCGAATTTCACGGAGAAGCCGCGGGCGGAAAGCTAGTCTTTATATATAAAAATAATGTTTGTCTGTATGTCCTTATAGAATCGTGAATCATGCATTTGATCATGTGATATTCCTTAGCAAAGTTGTTATGCATGAACCACGAAGGCGTTTCTGAGTGGATACGACCACTCTCTTTCGACAGATGGCGCCACACAATGTTTTCGAATTTAACAAAATCCTGCAAAATTATTCAAATGCTTATATACTTATCGCGCGCATGGTACAACTAGTTTCTTATGAAAATGCGTTATTATATCGCGTCTCAGAATTATAGAGACTAACTACTAAGTGCAATCCGCTCATCAAAAAGGCATTTAAATTTTAAATCTTGCCTCGAAACGACTTAAGACGAGTGATCTTTATCGACTTTGATTAAAACAAGAAGAAGTTGAAGAAACGCCTGTTGTGGCGCAGAGGCACAAGCGTGCGACTGTAAACCCGACAGGTACTGGGTTCGATTTCCACCCAGGAAATGTAAAAATTAGTATTTTCATTTCTGGGCTTGGTAACAAGGCAAAGGTGAGTGGTTGAGTTCCGCCACTCAACACGCAATGCCTCAATTTGGCGGAAAGTGGGGACGGAATTGTTGAAAGAGAATCGAGTGTCTTAACATCAGGGTCTCCCTTCTGGTTCTGCCTACCCTTCTTGCTATATGCGGATACGGAAGTGTGAAGTTAAAAAAAAAAAAGAAAAAAACTCTGAATTCTAAAGCTGCGATATTATGTTGACTAGCTTCATGGTGTCGGCTTTAGTGACTGTGTGCGCGCATCGTCAATATTTGCTCTCACCAATTTTCCTTATCATCTTCGCAGAGGCAATAAGCATGCAATTGTAAACGCGACAGGTTGTGGGTCTGATTCCCACTTTAGAAATGGATTTTTTTGTTTCCTGGCTCAGTAGCAAGGCAAAAGGGCAAGGTTGTGTTCCGCCATTTAGCACGCAATGCCTCAAGTCGGCGGAAAGTGAGGAATAGAGTGTCTTAACACCAGGTTCCCTCTGTCTACCCCTGCCATATGCGGATACAGCGTGAAGCCATATGTGTATCATTTTTCCATGGGTAACGCGCTAAAAAAAGTATAAATTGAAAAGTTTATATATTAAAAGGTTTTTTAATTAATATTTTACTTATTATGTGATTTTTCAACAAAGTATGAAATTCCTTCTTTGTTATTTCAGAACAATAAATTCTACCGGAAGCTGTCAGCCTTGGGAAGTTGTGCTTACTAAAAGTAAGAAAACTGATTGGGGGACCAATTAGGCTTACTAGGTAAGTCTTTTTTTTTTTTTTTTTTATGGATAACGGATGGCAAACGAGCAGAAGGACCACCTGATGGTAAGTGGTGTACCTTTCGCTCCATGAACATCTTACATACCACCATAGATGTTGTAGATGCGCGCTGCCAACCTAGAGTGATAGAGACTTTGAAGGGGAGTGATAATATAGTAGTCCGTTATCGGAACCACCACATTTTTTGGGAAAGAATGGGTGGGAAAGGGAAACCTGGCTGCATGCCATCGAACCTGAACACATCACAAGATATTTGGCGGTTCGTCTTGACATGACAGTGGTCGCGGAGCCGACGGAGGACGAACCTCCTACCACCAAACAAAATTACAGCTCTTGAATATTACATGTCCATATTATATTACTAATAATGAACGCAATTCCTTTATTCGGTGGAGCGGGGAACGGAGTGTCTTAACACCAGGTTCCTCTGCCTCCTGCCATATGCGGGATACAGCGAAGCTAAGGTATGTATGTACTTCATTTCCAAAATTATAAACGGAACTCCTGCAAGTCTCCGCTACATTAAGTAGATTTGCAAAAATACCATATAATACTGTAAAAGCGCAAACGATCTTAACAAACGTTAATTACGTATAATAATAACAGTGGAAAGGGAGGTTATCAAGTACTATGAAATGGGTAATAAATCTTAAGGAAAAGGGGACAGAAAACTCGACAGGTTGTGGGTTCGATTCCCACTTCAGCCAAGCCTATCATACCTCAAAAACCTAAATTCATATGCGACCACATTGGTAGCACTAGCTATCATATAAAAAAGAATATATATAAAAGAATTTGATTTATCCAGTCAAAAGTAATTCGTTAACACATATCATATAATCGAGAGATTGTGGGTTCGATTCTCACTCCTGGAAATGTTAGCACTTTCATTTCCTGGGTTTGGTAACAAGGCAAAAGGCGCGGTGTTTTGTTCAGCCACTCAGCACGCAATGCCTTAATTCGGCGAAAAGTGGGGAACGGAGTGTCTTAACACTAGGTTCTCAGGTTCCCTCTGCCTACCCTGCGGGATATGCGGGTATTATACAGAGTGAAGATTTTTTTTTTTTATTAAAACTATTTATTTCTCAGAAAATTAAATGATAATAACATTCAGTATCTAACTATCAACAGAAATAATAACTTGTGATTTTTACTCGTTCGCCTATTGCTTCGCTTATTGTTCTACCCATTGAAATACTCCCTGTATATGTATTTGTACGCCTGTCGTGGCGCAGAGGCACAAGCGTGCGACTGTAAACGCGACAGGCTGTGGGTTCGATTCCCACTCCAGGAAATGGAATTTTTCATTTCCTGGGTTTGGTAACAAGGCAAAGCGCGGCTTTGAGTTCCGCCACTCAGCACGCAATGTCTCATTTCGGCGGAAAGTGGGGAACGGAATTGTTGTAAGAGAACGGAGTGTCTTAACACTAGGTTCTCAGGTTCCCTCTGCCTACCCTGCTATATGTGGGATACAGAGTGAAGTTAAAAAAAAAGGAAGAAATGTATTTTTACTCATCATTTTTCTATTATTTGATAGGGAATAAAAACAACAGGAATTGTAAAGGTTTTTTATTAAAAATGAAGAGAAAATAGTGATTATTCATTATTTTAGGAAACGAAAGACATTTTTGGAAAATTATACTACGTAAAAATATACTTATATACATACATACATATATATATATATATATATATATATATATATATATATATATATATATATATATTTACAGATTATATGGAGAAGAAGTGCATAAAGACAATATTTTTCATAATAGTTCGTATGACATGTACATTCGTATAAAATACACACGTTGCTATGACAACGCGTAACGAGCCTCTAGCTTACATAAATGCATCTATATATAAATACATAATAAATTGTATCCCTTTTTACGAAAATTACGCGAACGGAGGAGCAAGAAACTTGGCACACTTATAGTTTATATAGAGAAGGAGTGCAGAATGATGATCTTTTTAAAATAATACATAAAAAGTATATTAAATTAACAAAATAAATCTTACACACACTGCCATGGTTTGACATCCATGTTTATATAAAGTGACATATACATTGATTGAGACAACGCGTTGTTAACGCGTCAACGGTAACTCTAGTAATAATAAATAACTTTAAATATATAAGTTTAAATTTTTGTAGTGTAATATACAAATAATTTATAATTATATACAAATACAAATGTTCCCTACACAAATACATATAAATATCTCTTTCTCCTCTTCTCTCCTCTTTCTCCTTTAATCGCTAGCAGTCTTGGTGTACGTCATTTCCTGGCACATCATGGGCACTTCGTATCCAATAAGCTTGTTGCAATTTGGACAATAATGGTTTATATATTTGAAATAACTTGCGTAATATACGATAAGTGCAAATGGGGCGAAGCTGAAAAAGAAATGAAAATTGTAAAATATACATATAGATATATATGCTAGCATATATATATATATTATAGGACTTTTTGTATCTTCATGCTTAGGAGGGCAGAGAGAATCCAGTGTCAATATACCCGTTCTCAGTATTCAGTCCGAAAATGGAAACATTGTGTGTGCTGATAGGTGGAACTTAGCGCTTTGTTTTACTATAGTCAGAAAATGCAAAAATAATACATAAAATTGATTTCCAAATTTAGTTATTTTTAGCTTCACGCTGTATCCCGCATATGGCAGGGTAGGTAAAGGAAACCTAGTGTTAAGACACTCCATTTCCCCACTCCTTCCGAATATTTTCCGTATTGTGTGCTGAGCGGCAAGAACCAACGCCGCGCTTTGCTCCAGTTACGCCAAAACCCAGGAAATGAAAATTCATTCCTGAGTGGAATCGAACCCACAACCTGTTGCATTTCAGTCGCATGCTTGTGCTTCTGCGCCACGAGACAGGCGGCTTACGCAACAAGTTCCAATCTGGGCGGAATACGGCAGACGGAGTGTCTTACTGCCACACATACGCTGGTTCTCGTGGTTCCTCTGCTCTACCCTGCTATAAGCGGGATGCAGCGTGAAGATATAAAAAAAGTAATACTTACAATATCAAAAGTATACAAGCGAGGACGTGTGTGAGAATACCATTTTCTCGTACAGCCAGTGTGTGTACCTGCAACCGACAGTACTGGCAAGACACCAGCTTCCTGCCTGACCTGGCTATACCCATGGGGTACTGTGGATCTGTGGAAAAACGTGAATAAATTAATTATTTAGAAACAGAAAAACGTATAAAAATTTGAACTTAGCGGGATTCGACCCTGTGACTGTAAGAAACAGTCCAAGTACTCTGACCGATAAGCCTAACGTTGTTATCACGGTGCGTTGAAATTTTTGTCGCTTGTTACAACTTATTTTTGTTGTTAGCATATCTGTATATTATTAGTAAGAACAATCGTTTGGCTAGAAAGAATGCTATTTATTGCATTTTTAATATTACTAGTGTCCCCATTGACGCGTTAATAACGCGTCCTAGCAACGTATGTATATGTTACTTTATATAAACATAGATGTCAAACGGTATGTAATATGTGTAACATTTATTTTATAAAAAAAAATGGTTAATATTTTAGAAAAAGGTACAAAAGGTAGCGTCTCTGTATAGAGGTAACAACGAAAATAAATTATAACAAGTGTACAAGAATTTTGACGTAACTCGATAACGTGTTAATATATAAAATATTCTACTTAAGGGTATTTCTTCAAAATTTCATTCTTCACCCGATTCATATGTCCCAAAATTTTCGACATTTTAGCATAGTAAAACGTTCTCTATCTGGATGAGATCTTAAATATATGTTTCGTGATACATTTACTTTCCCAGGAACACGTTTTATTATGCTAAAAGTGTCCAAAATTTTGGACCATATGAATCAGAAAAGCACGAAATCTTGAATTATCCTTAAATAATTCTAACTTACTAGTAACAACTTCCGTCCTGGGAGGTTCAGGTGACACAGTACTGGAAACTGGGACAGACCCAGGGACTGGCACCGGAGGGGCTATCTCCGTATACGCTGGTGGTGGCTCTGGGAACTCTCCCATGGGTGGTGATGGCAGGTCTGGCCGCTGAGATCCATAGATATACGTTTCTTTTGACGTGAAACCTTGTCTTGGTGATGATATAGGAGGTTCTGTAAAGAAATCAAGCAAATAATAATAAATTTTCAGGGTAACTAGTGTCCCCGTAAATGCGTAGTGACGTATATGTCACTTTATATAAACATGGATGTCAAACCATGGTAGTGTGTGTAACATTTATTTTATTACTTTAATATACTTTTAATGCATTATTTAAAAAATATATTATCATTCTGCGCTCCTTCTTTATATAAACTATAAGTGTGCCAAGTTTCATGCTTCCGTCCGCGTAATTTTCGTAAAAAGGGATCTAAAGTTTTTGCTTCACGTATTTGTATATAGAATATTCTAGATAGTTTGGTATTCGCGATTCTTAACCGTACTACAAAAAAGTAGGCAGTTATCGATTTGACTGTATTTTTTTTGGGAGTGTCTTTTTGCTGGGTAAATCAATTTTGATGATTCTTATTTTATTTGATAGCTACTGCTTCTGATGTGGTGGCATTTAAATTTTGTTAATATCGGATGAGTAGTTTTTGAGTTATTACTAATAGCTTTAAGGCAAAGCGCGGCGTTGAGTTCCGCCACTCAACACGCAATGCCTCAATTCGGCGGAAAGTGGGAAACGGAATTGTTGTAAGAGAACGGAGTGTCTTAACACTAGGTTCTCAGGTTCACTCTGCCTACCCTGCTATATGTGGGATACAGCGTAAAGTTAAAAAAAAAGAAGAAACTAATAGTTTTTTAGGAGATCTTCTTTGAAGTTTTCTTTTTTCCTAAAATATTAATTATTATTGTTTTAATACCTTTATTGTGGGTTTAAGCTTATTAGCATTATCAACTTACCTGCACTTGTGCTTGATGAACCTGGTTGAAACGACGACTGGTTGTTTCGGTCCATGTTTATCCGCCTATCCTCAAACGGATCGTAGAATATTGTTTCCTGGAATATCATTCATATATGTTCATATTTATAGAGCTCTGACTAAATACCGATGAAAATACTGTACGAGTATGTTGTTTACAAAAATTTGGTGTGTAGGTTCTTTGAAGATATTTACCGGAATTTCTACGAGTACGAGAAAGATGGGTTTTTATGTTTTTTTTTTCTTCACGCTGTATCCCGCATATAGCAGGGTAGGCAGAGGGAACCTGAGAACCTAGTGTTAAGATGCTCCGTTCTCTTTCAACAAATCCGTTTCCCACTTTCCACCAGATTGAGGCATTGCATGTTGAGGAATGGAGTGGGAATCGAACCCACAACCTGTCGTATACAATCGCACACTTGTACCTCTGCGCCACGACAGGCGTTTTTATGTTTTATAATCGAAATACGAAAGGTAATAATGAGAGCCAATTTTCCAGAAAATCGGGTTGTTAAAAATAGGAAGGATTTCGGAAGGAATCGGGTTGTTAAAAATAGGAGGGACTGTCGTAGAGCCGAGGCACTAGCGTGCGACTGTAAATGCGACAGGTTGTGGGTTTTAATACCCACCCTAGGAAATGAAAATATTAAATAATAATTAGTATTTTTATTTCCTCGCTCTGGTAACAAGGCAAAACGCGGCGTTGAGTTCCGCCACTCAGCACGGCCTCAACATGCGTGCGGGATACAGCGTGAAGCTAAAATGCAATAGGAATTCCTTTTTATCTTCCTTCTTTTATTATATAGAAGTAGTCATTTAGGATATTTTAAAAGAACAAATGAAAATAACATTTACTTGAACAAAATCTCCCTGATTATTTTCACCATCTCTCCCTCTTCTCGCGTCAACATCTTGTCTGTTTGGTTGAGATACGATTTCAGGTAAGTCTATGTATATGGCAGGAGGATCGTCTGGTGCTTCTGGCTTGATATTTGTGCTAGGTCCTCTTTGTTCTTCTGTTATGCTGCTGCTTGCCTGTAATTTTTATAATAGTACGATTATTTAAAGTCTTTCTAGTATAATTTTGCCTTAATTAAGCCTTGGTCTTTCTTGGTCTTTCTGCCTTTCTTGGTCTTTCTGCCTTTGTGCTCTTTCTGGTCTTTTTCCTTCTAGAGTAGGCAGAAAAATCTGAAGGTTGAATGTTCCCACAAGTGTTTATTAATTCCCAGAAATTTAGTGGAAGGCAATAATGTCTTCGGAGACGTCTAACATTCTAATCTTTATAGCCAGACTAAATATTATTTTAAAAGTATGACATAATGAGGGCATCGTGTCGATGATCTTTTTCTTAGGTGGTTTTAGATGCCAGGACTTGTGTTTTTAGGTCCCATACTTGTTTTTTTTTACAAAATCGCTCCCAATTTTTTTCAAAAAAGTAATGTACAAAAGGTAAGCCGGTGAAAACCGTGTGGTATGGACACCTCGCAACTGATATGTAGGTACATATAAAACAACTCACGGCGCCTCCAGGTATATCTATATAAACTACAGGAGTTGACGTTATTCTCTTCTCTGGAACCAGGTGTCTTCTTGGTAAATTGGTCCATCTTGATGCTGTCTCCGCGTCAATACTGGGTGCATCTATGGCTATGGGGTTGATGTAAGGGTAGCCTTGATATTTTTGACCCTGGTTAGGTAGTGCTGAGCTCGTCATCACCTGTAATTTTGAGGATATTTGTTAAAAGATCTGTATGTATATATTTTTATAGTTATTTATGTGAGCTTACATAAAATTTATAAATTGTAAATTTTTAAGTAAGTTTATTATTATATTAAGAAATTATTAATATCGTTTGTACGCCCACCTATCTATATCTTTGCATGTGCAAATATGTGATATAGATAGATATATATTTTCTCTTTCATGGTAGGGGTTGCCTGGAAGAGATCACCTGTGGTGATAAGGCCGCCTTTACACCAAAATTTTACTTACTTCTTTTGTTTTTCTTTTTGTTTTTTTGTTATAATTTTTGTTAGTATAATAAAGAATTAAACTACTAACTAACTAACTGTTCAGTTCAAATATCAAAAAGTAGTTGATGAGCATAAAGGAAAGCGATTTCACGATTTATTCTGCATTCTGCATTGTGCATAGGCACAAGCGTGCGACTGTAAACGCAAGAGGTTGTGGGTTCAATTCCCACTCCAGGAAATGGAATTTTTCATTTCCTGGGTTTGGTAACAAGCTATGTATGTATGTAAGTATACTGCATTCTGAGTGGTCAGAGAGAAGAAAGTGTCCATTTGCCAATTTCCGCCCGGTTTCAAAATATTGTGTATTATGTTGCGGAAATCAACGCTGCGGTTTGTTTAAAAAATGTATAAGTGTAACTAATTGTCTTTCATTCACAATAGAAGTAAAAAGATAAGATTAATGAAGGGTTACTAGTGTAAGTAAATGTTTTATATTTTATCCTACGTTTACTAAATTAATAATAGTTAGAAATACTAGTTGTTTCTTTTTCGTGACGCTTTTACGTTACACTTAGTTTCAAATCCCAACGATTCTAAAGAAATTCATTTCAAGAAGTTACAATCTATCTATATAAATAAAAATGAATCAACGCATAACTTCCATACGACTGCACCGAATTGGATAAATCTTTCAGGAGGCAGTTTATATGAAAAAAAAAATGAAATGGGGAACTTTTAAAAGAGATCAAAGGTTCTCAGGTTGCCTCTGCCGACCCTGCTATGTGCAGAATACAGCGTGATTAAAGATAAATATAATAATACTTCATTATTGATGGTCGGCGTTGAGTTTAGCCACTCAGCACGCAATGCCTCAATTTGGCGGAAAGTGGGCAACGGAGTGTCTTAGGGAACCTAGTGTAGGTTCCCTCTGCCTACCCTGTTATATGCGGGATACAGCGTGAAGCTATGTATGTATGTATGTATATTATTAACGGTAAAAAAATATGGCGGTACGAAGTTCGTTGGGTCAGCTAATTAATGCTATCGTCTAAAATAATAAAAAATGGACTTTGCATGACGTAGTTATTTACAAAAACTTGATAATATTTGATAATAAAATGAACTTATAAATAATTTAATATGTAGATATTACTATACGAATATAATTTATCGTTATGACGTGCGTGAGTGAAAATGGGGAACGCTAGTGGCTTTTTTAGGCATATTTTTTATCGGCTTACCGCTTTTTATCAAGATTTTTAGAGAGGACTTAAGGTCAAGACACTTAGTTTTCCTCCGCGCTTTGTTGCGTGTTGAGTGGCGGAACTCAACGCCGCGCTTTATCTTGTTACCAAATCCAGGAAACGAAAAATTCCGTTTCCTGGAGTAGGAATCGAACCCACAACCTATCGCGTTTACAGTCGCACGCTTGTGCCTCTGCACCACGACAGGCATTATGCCTCAATTCGGCGGAAAATGTGGAACGGAGTGTCTTAACACTAGGTTCCCTCTGCCTACCCTGCTATATGCGGGATACAGCGTGAAGCTATATATGTATGTATGCTTTGTTGTGTTTGGTGGGTGTCTCAAAGCGGGAAGAAAATGATTGATATATTCCCTCATGTGGTAATCGAACTCACTACCATTCATATTTGCAGTCAAGCAGTGTCCCACAATAATAATTTACATAAAATCATTCACTGACTAGACTGAAAATAAAGCTAAATGATTGCTATTACAAAGTCATACATACATACATATATAGCTTCACGCTGTACCCCGCATATAACAGGGTATGCAGAGGGAACCTAGTGTTAAGACACACCGTTCCCCACTTTCCGCCGAATTCAGGCATTGCGTGCTGAGTGGCGGAACTCAACGCCACGCTTTGCCTTTGTTACCAAACCCAGGAAATGAAAAATTCCATTTCCTGGAGTGGGAATCGAACCCACAACCTGTCGCGTTTACAGTCGCACGCTTGTGCCTCTGCGCCACGACAGGCGTTACAAAATTAAAAATTCTTACAATAAAAAAAATAAGATTTCGAGACTCCCACATTTTTAATGAAGCTATTTTAACCGGATTAATCGTATATATTTCGGTTTGAACATGTTACGTTTTTACATTTCCTTCCGTAGTGACCACGAATCACTGTAAAGTGTTCGAAACATCGTGGATTCTAAAATGTTATTACGAATACCGAAATATACGCGGTTAAACCGGTTAAAATAGATTTATTTAATAATTAAGATTTTAATAGAAAAAAAGCGCTTGTCGTGGCGCAGAAGCACAAGCGTGCGACTGTAAACGCGAGAGGTTGTGGGTTTGATTTCCACTCCAGGAAATATAAAGTATTTTCATTTCCAGGGTTTGGTAACAAGGCAAAGCGCGGCGTTGAGTTCCGCCACTCAGCACGCAATGCCTCAATTAGGCGGAAAGTGTCGTAAAACTAGATTCTCAGCTTCCCTCTTCCTACCCTGCTATATGCGGGATACAGCGTAAATACTATAATTAATTGACCTAAGCCCTGAATCTTTACGTCACTCGCGCCCATAACCTGCGATTAAAAACATCTAGTCACATGTATAAAGCAGTTTTGCTGCAGTAACGATGAGATACGTAATACGTGACTACGTTAAGACTCTTTCAAACACAGATAAGCAAATACGGCATTGATAAGGTTTACAGTTGAAACGTGATATTTACAAATTGTCCAAAAACATAAAATTATATAGTTAAAATTTAGTTTAGCGTTTGGGATAGCTTTATGGTAATATAATGCACGAGTGAAGCTTTCGAGTTCCGCTTTCACCTTTAAACGTAATGTCTATATCAGGATAGACAGTGGCGATTGGAGTGTCTTGACACTAGGTCTTGTCTTGTCTTGTCTTGTCTCTCTGCCTATAAAAATCACTTACTATGTAGGTGTTAGATTTTCGATAGATACTTAGCAGTGGCAAGGGGTCAAAATTTAGCGTTAAGCAAGCCGATAAATTTAGAGAAGCCGATATATATTTAGGAAATCGGAATATATAATTAGGGGAAGCCGGTATTTTTGAGAAGTCGGTATATTTAGGGGAAGCCGGTATAGACGTGAAGGTATTAGTAATTTCACTATCGAATTTTGGCGATGTTCGACTCCCGCTACTTTTTAATTATCTAAAAATGTTTTTCATAACCTGAACGTATAAATAACACTTTAAGAATATAAAAAAATGAATTAAATTAAACTTTTATGTTATGCAATGGATGTTAACTGCTATTTGATGAACCAAACTTCAAAAATAAATAAAAAAAATGTTCTTTGAGTAAGAATTGAATACAAAACTACTATACACCAAGTAACACTGCAACTGTGCCACGATGGTGTTCTCCATAATCATCCTTTAAAGGCCAATTTATGTAAAAATATCATATTACTTTTTTTTTAGCTTCCCGCTGTATCCCGCGTATAGCAGGGTAGGCCGAATTAAGGCATTGCGTGCTGAGTGGCGAAACTCAACGCCGCGCTTTGCCTTTCTACCAAACCCAGGAAATGAAAATACTAAAGTTTTCCATTTCCTGGAGTGGAAATCGAACCAAAAACCCGTTCCCGCTTACAGTCTCACGCTTGTACTTCAAGCCACGACAGGTCTCTTTTCTCTAATTTATCCTAAAGGCCAATTTATGTAAAAATATCATATTATAAGCTTTAGTATATAAGAGACGGGTCTCCCAAAATGTTATTTTTATAGATATTCTAAGAACCTTTTTGTTACGCGTATATACGTTTCCTACTTCAGTAATTTTTGTATGAAAATATTTAATTATGGTTATAATAACGCTTAATTAGTTTTTAACCGACTTTAGAAAAAGACGGTTGTCAATTTGACTCAATTTTTTTTTGGTGTCTAGTAGAACTGTTTAGTGGGTGAACCAATTTTGATGACTTTTTTTTAAATGATAGCTAGTGCTTCAAATGTGGCTAAATTTAAATTTAGTTAAGATCTGACAAGTTTTTGAGTTATTCGTAATAAATGTACTTATTAGTGCATTTTTAATATTTAATGTTATCTATAATTAAGCTTATTTTTTTTTTAGATAATAAATTCCTATAATTATTTATATTAGATCAATGACACGTAAAATACAGGTTGTCATAGCAACATGTATGTTATACAAAAGTGTATGTCAAACACTTATTAGTGTGTGTAGTGTTTATTTTATTACTTTGATGTCTAAATTTTTTTCTAGCCTCATGTATCTCGCATATAGCAGGGTAGGCAGAAGGAACCTGAAAACCTAGTGATAAGACACTCCGTTCCCCACTTTCGGTCGAATTGAGGCATTGCGTGCGGAATGGCGAAACTCAACGCCGCGTTTTGCATGGTTACCAAACCCAGGAAATGAAAAATTCCATTTTCTGGAGTGGAAATCGAACCCACAACCTGTCGCGTTTACAGTCGCACGCTCACGCCTCTGCGCCACGACAGGCGGCAACAAAAACAAAAAGAAAAATGGGGAACGGATCGTAAGAGAACGGAGTGTCTTAACACTAGGTTCTCTGTCTACCCTGCTATATGCGGAATACAGCGTGAAGCTATGTATGTATGTATGACTTCCCTAAATATACATTGGCTTCTCTAAATTCACCGGCTTGCCTAACTAAAATTTTTACCCCTCGCCACTGCTATGAATCGAACCAACTACCTCAGTATAGGTTAATTCACAAACATGTAGACCTATTCGAGGAAAAGCAGATAAAATCGACGCTTGATAAGTGTATGTTAATATTTATTATACGTACTAATATTATTACTATGATAAATATAGATTATATGAACGTGACGTGTTTGGTGTAGTTTAGATGGTAACAGGTTCAATTTTATGATGCTTTACGTCTTATCCCATATAGCAGGATAGAGAGAAGTGGCAAGACACCGTTCACTAAGGTAGTGGAGCTCAACGCCGCACTGTGTCTTGCTGGAAAAGACATGAGAATAATTCCTTTTTTTTTTTTTAACTTCACATAGCAGGGTAGGCAGAGGGAAACTGAGAACCTAGTGTTAAAACACTCCGTTCTCTTTCAACAAATCCGTTCCCCACTTTCCGCCAGATTGAGGCATTGCGTGCTGAGGGTCGGAACTCAATTCCGCACATATAACATATATGAAAACTATTTATGCAGTTTATTTTAGTATATTTGTATATATGTATCTATTTATTTATGTTATATTTATATTATATATACATATATATATATAATTTTAAATTTGCTTTTCCGCACCTATATATGTATTTCCTATATAAAGAAGGTTGGTTGGTAGAGAATGCTAGTTAGCGTTAAGTCCGCCTTACGTACGTTTTTATTTTAACTGTGCAATAAAGAATTTATAAATAAATAAATAATAATTTAAATATAATCCCCCCTACAGAAATCGAACCCACAACCAACCGCATTTACAGTCTATCGCTGTAAAATCAACAATCACATAGAAACATGACATGTGACACGTAACGAACAAAAAGATCGAGATTTTACCTTATATAGTCCATGCTAGGTTTGGTAACAAGGCAAAGCGCGGCGTTGAGTTCCGCCACTCAGCACGCAATGCCTCAATTCGGCGGGAAGTGGGGAACGGAATTGTTGTACGAGAACGTAGTGTCTTAGCACTAGGTTCTCGGGTTCCCTCTGCCTACCGTGCTATATGCGGGATACAGCGTGAAGCTATGTATGTATGTATGTATGTATTCATTATAAAAGTGTCAATACTCATTCATAAACAGTATTAAATTAAGAATCAAATGTGTTCTAGATACGGACATACCAGTACTAGTGCGAACACACTCAATAATAGTTGAAACACATTCTCAGTACTCTAGGATGTACTAATGCTTAATAATATTTAAGGACATATAAATACAAGTGAATACACACTCAGAGTACTCAAGGACACACCAGTACCAGTTCACCAATGCTCAGAACACTGTAGGACACTCAAAACAACATTTATAATAAACACACACATTACTTAAGGACGCACTAGTACCAATGCACTTGTACTAAAATAACTCCAATGAAAAGCAGGAAACGGAGTGTCTGGACACTGATTTCTTTTTATTTACTTTATGTATGTTCTGTATGTATGTATGTTTGTATGTATGTATGTATG
>JAKGSA010002023.1:0-27464 GCA_033558755.1 Philaethria dido
TGCGACACGTTGTAGGTTCGATTCCCACTCCGGGAAATTAACATATTAAATTATATTTAGTATTTTAATTTCCTCGATCTGGTAACGGCGCAAATCGCGGCGTTGACTTCCGCTACTCAACATGCAATGCCTCAATTCGGCGGAAAGGGGTGTACGGCAATGCTAAAAGCGAACGGAATGTCTTAACACTATATTTTCTAGCTCCCTCTGCCTACACTGCTATGCGCGTGATATAGCGTGAAAGTAAAATATATATATTGACACTAAGTTCTTTCTGTTTACCAAAAAAAATCTTCTTAAAAGGTAACTAGCAGTTTTTCAAGTAGCTAACTACTGTATTAGTTAGCTAATATGACTCATGACCTAGAAAACGTTCCAAATAACATAGAGATTGGCAACGACCTCATATTATGATGCCTAAGTTTTTATAATTTTTATTAAAATTTCACAATTTAAATTCGACCTTAAACTTTGAGTTCATGCTTAATTTAGATGAGAGGTCGTTACAAAAAGAAAAAAACATTTGACCAATACTTTTTTGTAACATTGTAAATATTGTTTTTTCCAAAATTAGAGATTTTTATTCTCATGCCAATGCATGAAAGGCCAATGCCTCCTGTTATAAATTTTATAATTAAATAACTCAGCACGCAATGCCTCAATTCGGCGGAAAGTGGGGAACGGAGTGTCTTAACACTAGGTTATCAGATTCCCTCTACCAACCCTGCTATATGCGGGATACAGCGTGAAGCTATGTATGTATGTAATTAAATAAAGTGATATACAGTATATTCTTTATTTTTTAATATTTATTCTGATCACTACGGACACGTGGTTATATTTTGTCAACTTTCTCTACATTTTCATATTACTCAACTAAGCTTAGGAAATAAGATAATTTTTTCCGAAGAAAGTCCAAATATTTTAGTTGCCTTCTTCTTATCAATAAATTAATATTATTTAATACTTAGTATTACGCTATATTCCTGATATTTAGATTATTTTGAAAACATTACACGATGAGTAGCGAAATTAAACGCCGGTCTTTGACTAGCATTTATAAAACTCCCCATTACTGAGTTACTGACCCGGACACTGTCTTTGATGAGTATCGCTACTACGCGGTGGGATGAAAGCTGAAATTTGGCATGTAGGTTCCGTGGGGGTGTTTTTTTTTGTTCACGCTTTATCCTCACATATAGCACAGTGTAGGCAGAGGAACCTGAGAACCCTGTGTTAAGACACTCCGTTCTCTTTTTCAACAAATCCGTTCCCCCCACTTTCCGCCAAAGCCGCTTGGGGGTGTTGAGGTGTACTAATGTATATAAACGCTTTTCCAGAATGTTATTCAAAACATTAAAATAAGTGGCTCTGATTATTTCCCATATAGCAAGAGTCAAACAAAACCTGGTGACACCACTCCCTTCTCCTATTCTCTGCTTGTACCACGCTATGAAACTTCGCGATGTGCCTTACAGGAGCGGAAAAATTAAAATAACTTAAGATATTCAATCTATATATAACGCCTGTCGTGGCGCAGAGGCACAAACGATGTGACTGTAAACGCGACGGGTTATTAGTCGATTCCCCCTCAGGAAATGTAAAAGTTTGAAGTATTTTCATTTTTACTTTGGGTTTTGATAACTGGAGCAAAAGCGGGGTGTTGAGTTCCGCTACTCAGCACTGTGCCTCAATTCGGGCGCAATACGTAGTGGCTTAAAAAAAAAAAAAAAAAAAAAAAAAAAAAAAAAAAAAAAAAAAAAAAAAAGGTTACGCATTGCTATAACGCCTCGTCGCATGGCGCAGAGGCACAAACGCGGTGCGGACTGTAAACGCGACAGGTTGTGGGTTCGGATTCCCCCCAGGAAATGTAAAAGCCAGTATTTTCATTTCCTGGGTTTGGATAACAAGGTAAAAGCGGGTGTTGAGTTCCGCTAACAGCACGCAATGCTCCCTCAACACTGGCTGAAAATGGAAACGAAAGTATGCTATATGCGGGATACAGCGTGAAGCTAAAAATATTCCCATCTAGTCGTGATCGGAACCAACAACTAATCCTTACAATCACCTGGTATATCCAATAAAGCACCAAGGTGACTGTTTGAGAAATAGGCAAGAAAATAAACATACCACATTTATTACCAAGAAATTTTAAAATATTCGTAATTTTCATTTTCTATATTAATTCAAAATAAACTAAATTCCTCATATGATTCACGTGACCTGAAAGAAATGTGCAGGTACGTACGTGGCCGCAAGCGTTGAACGACGCACGAACGCCTCACCGTTCCAAGAATGGACGATCGCTTGAACAACTTTGCAAAAATGTGCCAAGTTCAGGGTTGTATAGCTTACAAGTAGTGCTTCAGTTTCAAAAGTTTTGTATGGAGTTCTTTGTTTTTATTAAGAAAGAAATAGAGGACTTGGATATCGGGTGAATAAGAGTAGCAGCAAGGTCTGGACTATAAACATGAGCATGTGGGTTCTCGATTCTCACCGAATATAATAAATAATGTTTTAGTTTTTTTTCAACTCTCACGCTATAATGTCCCCGCCATATAGCAGGGTGGTGCAAGGGTGAGTGGAACCCGAGAACCTAGGTGTGTTAAGACCTCCTGTTCTAACCCGAACTACAGGCGTAGTAGCTATCATATCAAAAAGACCATCGTGAATACCACCCAGAAAAAAGTTCAGCGGTACCATACAAAATAAAATAGAAAAGAATTGATAACTACTTTTTTAAAATCGGGTAGTTATTTTTTCAATCTAATTTTCTTAAACAATACCTAGTTAAATACAAATTCATTGTTTATATAGACAACCGTTATAGATACCATCGTTTTATGATTCGTTAAGCCCCTCAAGCGTGAACCCGATGGAAATCCGTTGCACGTATTACACTTACACTTGCGTTAACGTTATCACTTTATTAGCTTTATTAAGTGTATATACGTATTATCATTGATTAAATCTATGAAATTGTGAGAGCTGCATCAAAATTAGTCATGCAACGTAAAGAACTATGTAACTATACTATGAGAAGGTATTTGCATGGATATAAGATGCAAGCGTAACGAGAGGAGCTCAAAACACAAGTATAGATTTAAGGGGCCCCTTTAAAATGCTTATTGGCGGTGTCACTGTCCGAGTTCCTCTCTCTATCTAACCAAATTTTAAAAAGTCCTGCTAATGTCTTTGAAAAACTGGCTATGAACTGATAATAGTTCTAGACAGGCTGAGATCTTTTTAGTAGATATAAATAATAAATATAAATAAAAATACTTTATTGCATACAAAGCAAAGAAAAAAAAAACAGGTTATCAAAAACTATAACTAAGTAGATACATAGCGTACAAAGGCGGTCTTATTGCTAAAAGCAATCTCTACCAGACAACCTTTGTTGATAGGAACTTGGTTTAAGAGATACGGGTTGGTGCAAGTGAGAAAAATCTTTTTTGAAGTAGTAATTCACTTATTTCTACGTTGATGAACTAAATACCACATAAACAGATAAAACTAAATAATGATACATAATATAATATAACATATACAGACAAATACATATACAAATATATAAAGACGTGCATATATCAATACATGTACATATATGCACAAATATATATTATTGCAGGGAAAGGAAATAATTAGTAAATTTAGTGATTTCGCTGTTATAGCTCTGATCTTATATATCTAATCCAATATTTGGGGTTCTTGCTACATATTTTGCTTCAAGCAATTCTTGTATAACAGGAAATGCAGATAGAACTTAGTGTTAAGACCCTTCGTTTGCTATTTACAACCCTCTATAGGAACATTGGATTTCAATAATTATAAAACTTTTGCGTTATTGACTGACAGACAGCGTACAGGCGAAATTACTGGACATAAAAAAACTGAAATTTGACAAATAGTGGACTATTGGGGAGCTCTAAGAGAGTATTTCTTTAAATTCCAAACAAAACCGCGGGATACAGTTATACATCTATATTACATAACATATGGACTACCGGTAAACGTACATATTATCGCTAAATGATTCATTGATGCTGCCAAGCGTGAATTCAATAGTATCTACTGCTCCACGCCTGTATACGTTTTTGAATTATATAATACATACATAGCTTCACGCTGTATCCCGCATATAGCAGGGTAGACAGAGGAAACCTAGTGTTAAGACACTCCGTTCACCACTTTCCGCCGAATTGAGGCATTGCGTGCTGAGTGGCGGAATTCAACGCCGCGCTTTGCCTTATTATCAAACTCAGGAAATTAAAAATTTAATTTCCTTGAATGGGGATAGAACCCACAATCAATCGCATTTACAGTCACTGTCCTACGATGACTTAAAAATATTTAATTTTGAAACAAACTGAGTTTCATAATCGCTCTCCCAATATATCGATATATATCATAGAAAATTAAAACTAAGTGATTTTTCATTGATTTAATATTAGATTTTCCACTTTTGTAAAGTAACGTCCAACGATAGTTATTTTTATCGTCAATTCTCATATATTTATATCAAAAGCCAAACTAGAAATGGACTTTTATCTCACAATTTTCAAATGAAAATTGACAGATTCAATTTGTGCTAGTGGAATCCCAATTTAGCCACATACTTGCTTTTACCAAAATAGTTATTATTTTGTTAGTAACTAAAAAAACCCGCGTTATGGGACATTCTCTAACTGTACGCGATGTAATTTTTGTTTCATGTTTCTGGTCTGGTGCAAACCGCGGCGTTGAGTTCTGCCACTAAAATTAGACCTTGAATTAGACCGGAAAGAAGAGAACGGAGTGTCTTAACCCCAAATTCTCTGTTTATGCGGAATTTGAGTGAATTTACTAATTCACTAGGTTAGGTATTTGAGGTAAATTTATGTTTAAGCATCACTACTGCTAGTGTCTCTGTTAACGCGTTAACAACGCGTTGTCTTTAGCAATATATATGTCACTTTATATAAACATGGATGTCAAACCATGGTAAACAATATTTATTTTATTAATTTAATATATTTTTTATGCGTTATTCAAAAAAATCTTATCATTTTGCACTCTTTCTCTATATAAACTATAGGTGTGCCAAATTTCATGCTCCTCCATCCGTGTAATTTTCGTAAAAAGGGGTACAATGCTTTTGCTTCACGTATTTATACATAAATACATATAGTTTCAAAATAATTAAAAAATGTGTTCTTTATTCTGTATACCCAAATATTCAGCGAATCTAGCGTTAAAATACCAAATATGAATATATTTAATATATAAATAGCATAAATAGCGTTAGAATACTACGAGGAAGGGTCCTCGCTTTCCACCCAAATATGAGACATTGTGTGGAACTCAACGCCGGGCTTTGTTTTACCGGAGCGGAGAAATGAATATTATTAAATATTTTCTTTTTTTTTTAACTTCACGCTGTATCCCGCATATAGCAGGGTAGGCAGAGAGAACCTGAGAACCTAGTGTTAAGACACTCCGTTGTCTTTCAACAAATCCGTTCCCCACTTTCCGCCAGATTGAGGCATTGCGTGTTGGCGGAACTCAACGTCGCGCTTTGCCTTGTTACCAAACCAAGAAAATGAAAATACTTCATTTCCTGGAGTGGGAATCGAACCCAGAACCTGTCTCTTGACAGTCGCACACTTGTGCCTCTGCGCCACGACAGGCGTTATTATTATTAAATTAAAATATCACTATATATACTTCCCCCGAGAATCAAACCTGCAACCAATCCTGTTGTTCCACTGCGCCACAAATAGCCTCGATTATATATTAAAAAATATTGCATAAAACTATAATAATAAAGTAAAATTTGTTATTCCCTAACAAAGTAGGTTACGCAAAACATATCTCTTACGAAATAAACGAAATAAAGCTAAAAAACAAGCTGAAAGCTAGTTGCAGCTTTAAACCAGCTATTCTATAAAATAACATTTTCATACATACATAGCTTCACGCTGTATCCCGCATATAGCAGGGTAGGCAGAGGGAACCTGAGAACCTTGTGTTAAGAAACTCCGTTCCCCACTTTCCGCAGAATTGAGGCATTGCGTGCTGAGTGGCGGAACTCAACGCCGCGCTTTGCCTTGTTACCAAACCCAGGAAATGAAAAATCCCATTTCCTGGAGTGGGAGTCGAACCCACAACCTGTCGCTTTTACAGTCGCACGCTTGTGCATCTGCGCTACGACAGGCGTAATATTTTACATGAAAACAATATAATAACGTAAAAATTTGTTATTCCCTACTAAAGTAGGTTACACAAAACATATCTCTTACGAAATAAACGAAAATAAGCTAAAAAAACAAGCTGAAAGCTGCAACTAAAAGCTTAAAACAAGCTATTCCATAAAATAACATTTTCAACCAACAAATTCTCATGATTTATGCTTGAAGTGACCTTTTACAATAAATTCTGTATTTGAGTCATATATTTCGTAGTAACAGTCGCCATCGTGGCGCAGTGGAATCTGTGAAACCTCACTCTGATAAGATCAAAGGCGGCGCTTAACTCCGCCATTCAACACTTAATGTCTCTAGAAAAAGTAGAAAAGGGAGTGTCTTAACACTAGATTTTTTCTTACCACGTTAATTTATTCAAGCGTGAATACGTTGATAAATCGAAATACATGTTTCTCAAGGCAGACATTTTCAGGTTCAAGTGTTATTTGTAAATTCTATTTTTATGTAATTTAAATACTTTTTTACATAGTATTTGACTTACTTTCCTAATGTCTATTAATGTTTAAAAAAACATATATCGCCTGTCGTGGCGTAGAGGCACAAGCGCGCGACTGTAAACGCGACAGGTTGTGGGTTCGATTCCCACTCCAGGAAATGGAATTTTCCTGGGTTTGATTACAAGGCAAGGCGCGGCGTTGAGTTCCGCCACTCAGCACGGAGGCATTCGGCGGAAAGTGGGGAACGGAGTGTCGTAACACGTCGGTTCCCTATACCTACCCTGCCATATGCGGGATATAGCGTGAAGCTATGTATGTATGTAATTGCAAGTCATTACCAACTTACTTCCGCGTGGTGCGTATATATCAATGGTTATATTCATACCTCGCGTAAATGAGTAGATTAATTAAATATAAATGCTTTTCAGGGCAGACATTTTTAAGATCAAGTAAATGGAAATTCCGTTTTATTCTTATTATAATAACCTAAAATGTTTGTTTTTTTTCTAGATATTTTTTATTTTAATTCATAAGGCCTACCCCCTAAATAATATTTAAAAACTATACAAGTCGACATATAAAACATATTCACGCAGTTATATACGAGGTTACGTCACGGGTGCCGATTCGCCCACTGCGCAGTCGCAGTGCACTCCGATCGACAGTGCAGCTAGCTATGCTTGGACACACAATACTATTTGTATGGAATGGCCATACGATATATACTACTGTACCTTAATTAGGGTATTTGAGGTAAATTCTTATGTTTAAGCTTTTAAGAGAGACGCCAGTCGTGGCCAGTAAACGAGAGAGGTTGTAGCTTCGACATTTAACATTCCAGAAATGAAAATGTTATTTTTTTTATTTTAATGAATATTTCATATTTTCGGTTCCACGCTCTGGTAACGACGCAAAGCGTGCTTAGTTCCGCCACTCAGCACGCAAATGCCTCAATTCGGCGGAGAGCGGAAAACGGAATACTTAAGAGAACGGAGCAGTCTTTAAGACTAGGTACTCTCGTTCTCCCCTCTGCCTACCCTGCTATGTGCGGAACACAGCATAAAGCCAAAAAAGGTTTTTTGAGCAACTAGCTGTAATGAGATTCCGATTCTTACCCCTTTAAGCATTAAATGAAACTATTTTAACCGGAATAAACGCACATACTTTAGTATTCGAAAGTACATTTTCAAACCCGACGTTTCGAACACTTTACAGTAGTCCGTGGTTACGGGTAGACAAGAAGTAGCTTTCGTATTTTATGAATACGTTTGCGTTGCAAAAATTCCCGCCTTCGTGAAATTTTTATTTTTTGGAGGGATTTCCAAAAACCCTCCTTGGCACTCCCCTCTATACCCCCATACTCACGCTAATATTTGGCATGTAGGCTTTGGCGCGCCAAATTCTGCCGTAGCCAGTAGTTTCCTGCCTGTACGTTGTCCGTCAATAACTCGGTAACTCGCTGAGCCATGGGGAGGTTTACAGTAAATATAGCTTCTTTAAAAATAGTTGGGTACTCTATTTAATCAGCTTCTACACTTTTCTCTATATAGCAGTGATGGCCTGCATAAAGAAAACTTTGAACCAAGATTCAGGACAATCGCTCTCCACCTTCATAATAAGGCATATTTTTCAGTCAATAATTTTAAACAACAATCATTAATGAATAAACATCTATACTGCATCTAAATACATGAAACAACAGTTAGGTCCAGGGAATCCCTTTTACGAGAATTACAAGCGGACGGAGGAGAATGAAAGAATTATTATTTCTTGTAAAGTATATTAAATTAATAAAATAACTGGTTACTACCACTACCATGAATGACATCCATATTTATATTAAGTGAATATACTATGTATGATTGAGTGAAAAGACAACAAGTACAGAACGTCAACGGGAACACTAGTTGCCATAAATTATGCCCTGAGCGGCATGAAACATCACTTCTATGCAGCTATAATATAACGCAAGGTAGAGAGAACGTAGTGCTATTTCTCCGCTTTCCGGCTCAATTCGCGAACATTACTGGTTAAGTGACGGAACTTAACACCGCCCTTTGTCCTACCATAGCAAATAATTTAAATAAAAAAACACATTAAATTTAAAAATAAATCGTAAAATGCTTTACAGTTTAGATATAAAGTACTGTGTATAAACGCACGCTAAGCTCGTTTAATGGCCTCCGGCGTCCGGAGCGATGCACGCTTCAACGTAATATAGTTTACGTCGCAAGTTATAAGCTGAAGCGATCGTTTAAAAGGAAAATAAAGAAAGCAAAGGCAATTTTTACCCGATTTCATAATAAAGAGGTTATCAAGTCGATTGTATTTTTTTACTGGGTGGACAAATTTTGGATGATTCTTTTTTTATATGATAGCTGCTTCTGATGTGGTAGTAGTTGAGATCTAATGAGTAGTTTTTTAGTTATTTAAAATAATTTAAATTTTTAGTCAATTTTGTCTATCGTCAGTTTCGTTAAAACCTTAAGTATCGTATTTTTATATATTTACTAATTGTAGCCCACGACTTCATTTTTTTCAACTTCTGGTTCCCTCTGCCTATCCCGCATATAGCGGGGTAGGCAGAGGGAACCAGAGAACCTAGTGTTAAAACACTCCATTCTTTTTCAGCATTTCCGTTCCCTACTTTCCGCCAAATTGAGGCAATGCGTGTTGAGTGGCGGAACTCAACACCGCGCTTTGCCCTATTACCAAACCCAAGAAATGAAAATACTAAATTTTACATTTCCTGGAGTGGGAATCGAACCCACAACCTGACGCGTATACAGCGTTTTTTTTTGGGGATCGTAAAACCTAAAATTTTAATTTTCCGTAAGAGTTTATAGAAATCTTATTTTAGTGCTCGCCTACACTCCGCAAGGAGCCTACATGCTAAATTTCAACTTTCTATGGCCAGTAGTTTCAACTGTACGTTGGTTATTAATCACTCAGTAATTCAAACGTTATATATAGAAGATTTATGAATATTACTTTATAAAAAAAAAACTAGTTATTTATAGTTATATCATGCCAAAATTACACAGTCTTTATAAATTGTAGCCTATATATTATTCTGATGTATAAGCTATATTACTGTAAAGTTTCATCTAAATCCATAAAGTAGTTTTTGCTTGAAAGAGAAACAAACATCCATCCATCCTCACAAATTTTCTCATTTATAATTTTAATGGGATAGTAAATTGAATTGCCAAAATGGAAGCAAAAATTTGCTACAGACTAAAAGTTTCTTTAGTTTTTATTGTATTTTAGCATCTCATCATTTAAATTTTTATGCATTCGTGTTAGATTTACAAAAAGTTTATAACTTATCTAAATATACATAAATACATGAACCAAAAACTTTGGATCCCTATTTACGAAAATTACGCGGACGGAGAACACAGGCACACTTATAGGTTATATAGAGAAGGAGCGCAGAATGCCATTTTTTTTTAAATAATGCACAAAAAGTATATTAAATTAATAAAATAAATGTTATACACGCTACCATGATTTGACATCCATGTTTATAAGTGACATATACGTAACTACGCAATGCGTTATTAACGCATTTACGACACTGGTATTGATAATCGGTTCTCATTCTATTATTTTGGGTTTATGTTCTCGTAGAGAACCTAGTGTTAAGACACTACGTTCGCCGCTATCCGATAGAGTTTAGGACATTACGTATTGAGTGGCGGAACTCAACACCGCGTTTTGTCTTACCAGAGCGAAGAAATGCAAATAATGCTCTTCTCAGCAGAACTGCCATCTGAGCCGGCGGTAGCTTCCGTTAGGACTGACACTACTGACATCCTTTGATAATCGACGATTCGAAAGTGCTTGTAATAGCTTATTTGAATAAAAAATATTTAGAGTTTTGATTTTGAATGTAATCATACCCTCTTGTGGGAATCGAACCAACAACCAATCGTGTTTACACTTTGCTTCTATCCTGCTAAAAACAAAACTGTATCATAAATATTAATATATTTAACAAGCTTCCAACTTTGTACCACACTTATCTTAGTTCACAGCAATACGTGACTCCTCGCGTTGCAGCGAGATCTAGCACCTTTCAAATATAACTAAAAGTACTCCACTATATTCTCTTTACAATGTTAAGTTAAAGTTAAAGCTATGTATATAAATAAAAAGTAGTGGCTATCAATTTATAATTAATATAGCAGTCTGAATATATGATTAGATTAATATATTCCTTTTCTCTGTTTTGGTAAATGCGGCGTTGATTTTCGTTACTCAATACATAATGTCTTGAATTCGGGTGAACAGTTAAAATGTAGTGTTTGGTCACTTACTCTCTGACTACTCTGCAAATTCATAATTAAGGTAGGCAATGTATTGAATTCGGGCGGAAAGTGGAGAACGAATTGTCTTGACACAAGATGCTCTCTGACTGGAGATAGCACGATGCTATAAAAAAATCAAGAAGAAAAAGTGGTCAAAATAGTGATTATGGCGTCATATTTTAATTTTTTTTAAGCATCCTCCGTTTTTTTTTAAGGTTAAGTAGAAAGATCGTAGTGTCCAAACACTCTCTGTTCTCTTTTCCGGGTATATATAATGATTTCTATTAGTTAGTAGATATTACGAGATGTTATATTTTTATTTTTACATGAAATTTTAATTTCAAAGCGAGACTAAAAGCCTCGTTATCAGGCGTCGGCTGAAGAGTTAGTTCATTAATATAGCATTAAAATATATGTACGTCTGGCGTTTTATAAAATGATTCACGCTTTTTGTTGGTAGAAATATTATGATGAATTTCTATTTATGCTTCATTCTCTATCCCGCACATAGCAGGGTAGACAGAGGGAACTAGAGAACCTAGTGTTAGGTCACTCCGTTCTCTTTTAACATTTCGGTTTTTCACTTTCCGCCAAATTGAGGCATTTCGTGCCGAGTGGCGGAACTCAACGCTGCACTTTGCCTTGTTATCAGAGCAAGGAAATGATAATACTAAATTTTATTAAAGGAAACGAACATCATTTCCTAAAGTGGGAATCGAACCCTCAACCTGTTGCCTTTACAGTCGCACGTTTGTGTCTCTGCGCCATGACAGGCTATTTGTATGTATCTGTTACAAAATATTGTTAATAAATACTAACAGAGGTGTAATCGTGGTGTGGTGTAACAGTTGTAGATTGTAAGCCTAATGGTTGTACCTTCGATTCCCATTCGGGGTAATGTATGTATTAAAAATATTTTCATTTATCCGCTCTGTTAACAAAGCGTGGCGTGAAATTCCGCCATACAACATTCAATGTCTGTCTATCAAAAAAGTATTGCTTTCTTTCATTACACATAGAAAATGATAATTTATTTTAATTTCCCACTTGTAAGTTAAATTTTTTATATGCATTTCTGGGCTTAAAGTTTGTCAATGATACACAATGTTTTAAATTCAGGCAAAGAGTGAAAAACGGAGTGTCTAAACACTAAGTTCTCTCTCTACCCTGCTATGCGGAATAAAGAGTGAAAATGAATGTTATTAAATACCTCGGTTTTCGTTAATATCTTAAGCTAAGATTAAAGATTTAAATGTATCATATAAATTTTCATTTTTATAGTATTGTATGTATGTATACTCGTATGAATAGTATAAAATTACGACAAAATAATAACCCACTGAGATATAAATATAAAGGCGAGTCCGTTGATCGTAATCAGAAGCTCATTTGAGATTACCATTTTATAATTTTCATACTGCAATGTCGATATGTAAGCGCGTGTTTTTATGTAATTTTTTTTTTTAGTTTCACGCTGTATCCCGCAAATAGCAGGGTAGGCAGAGGGAACCAGAGAACCTAGTTTTAAGACATTCCGTTCTGTTCCCCACTTTTCGCAGGCATTGCGTACTGAGTGGCAGAACTCAACGCCGCGTTTTGCCTTGTTACCAGAACCAGGAAAATGAAAATATCAAATAAAAATATTATTTAAAAATTGTAAAATTACAATTAAAAAAAAATAGGCTTATATTAATAATTTTCTATGAAGCCATCGTGGCGCAATCGAACAGCGTCTGACTGTAGACTGTAAACACGAACAGTTGTGGGTTCGATTCTCACTCGAGTAAACGATTATAATATTTAAATTATTTTTCACTTACACGGGATTCTCGATCCGACTGTTTGTTTTTAAGTGTGCATAACTTTTTACTGGCTGAACCAATTTTGATGACTCTATTTTATGACAAAGCTAGCTTTATGCTCATTTAAATCTTTTTGTTTTAATTATAATATTAATACTATACTTAACTTAGTCGGGGTTAAAGAACTTTTTTTTGGTGGTAGGAGGTTCGTCCTCCGTCTGGCTCGCGACCACTATCATGCCAAAGACGAACCGCCAAATATCTTGTGATGTGTTCCGGTTCGATGGCATGTAAGCCAGGTTTTCCCCTTTCCCACCCATTCTTTCCCAAAAATGTGGTGGTTCCGATAGCGGACTACTACATTATCCTCCCCTTCCGTCTCTATCCTCTAGGTTGGCAACGCATCTACAACATCTATGGTGGTGTAGATGTTCATGGGCGAAGGTACCACTTACCATCAGGTGGTCCTTCTGCTCGTTTGCCATCCGTTATCCATAAAAAAAAAAAAGAAGAACTAAAAAGAACTAAAAAAATAATTTCATAATAAAAAACATAGCCATTCTCTTCAAAAAAAGCTACTTAACTTGTACTATAATGGTAGAGTTGTAAACTGTCGTAAAGTTTTATTAAAACTTGTACGTACTAACTTTAAAAATCCGATATTCGTCTGACATGCGAGCTTAATTAAGTTGTGGCCCGATATTAAATTTCTTTTTGGCAATTTTCCTATTTTGTCATATGTATAATATCTTGGTTTAGCTTCAAGCTATATCCCGCTCACTGTACCCTGCTAAGGTAAGCATGTGAAAAACCTCTCTACTTGGGTGTCAAAAGTGGACAACGGAGTGTCTTGACACTGGATTCTATGTGACTACATGATATGATATGAATTAGAAAGCATGAAGCTGCAGTTTTCCTCTTACCCTGGAACCCATAACCAATGCTTATCGATGGCGTATTAAAAAAAATACTAGCTATATCCCGCGATGTTGCTTGCTTGGGCTATAAAATCTAAAATCCTATTTGCGTAAAAAAAATCAAGGAATCCTCTCATAGTACTCCCCTACATTCACCTAGGAGCCTACATGTCAAATTACAGCCTTCAGCCAGTAGTTTTGCCTGCACTTTATCTGTCAGTCGCTCAGAAATGCAAACATTTTATATATATAGAAAAAGAATATTTATTTTCACATATAAGCTCTGTTTTACTTCCGTATTAATCGTTCTGAGGTTAGTTATTTGGTAAAAGTTTAAATTAGGTAGTGAATTTATGTCCTTGTTTACTTCGTACTGAGTTACCGACGTTCCAATATCTGTGCTCGCTATTTTGTTCTTAAAGTGTGTATTTGTTGAATGTTATATAAGGTTTAAGGTTTGTATTAATATAGCAGGGTAGGTAAGAACCTAGTGTTAAGACACTCCGTTCTCTACTTTCTTCCAGATTTCGAAATGTGTTAAGTGATAAAACACAGCGTTGCCCTTTGCCTTACCAGGATGGAGTAATGATAATACATACATACATAGCTTCACGCTATATCCCGCATATAGCAGGGTAGGCAGAGGGAACCTAGTGTTAAGACACTCCGTTCCCCACTTTCCACCGAATTGAGGTGAGGTATTGCGTGCTCAACGCCGCGCTTTGCCTTCTTACCAAACCCAGGAAATGAAAAAATCCATTTCCTGGAGTGGGAATCGAACCCACAACCTGTCGTGTTTACAGTCGCTTGTGCCTCTGCGCCACGACAGACGTTAATATACGTACATATAAACTTTAATTGAATTTAAATAATTTAAGTTAGGCTCTATGAGTTTCTTTTAGGCACGAACTAACAACCGCTATCTCAATAATATTTTTTTTATAAAGAAATCCTGATACGCTTTTTCAAACTTATTCGTGTTAGAATTCGTTCCTCCTCAGTTTTTCATACTTTAATAATATTGAGCACGGAAAAAGCTTTTTAAGCAGTTTTTTATAGACGTAAATATTTTATGACGTTTTTTATTGCTACCTATCTATAGAATTTAAATCGCTTCCAGATTGGTTATTTTTTTTGCTCTTTATTGAGTCATGTTATTATCGATTTTACTCTCAACTGCAGAATTACAGTAAAACGTGATGTTATTTCAAGGAAACATTTTAACCCTTTATACGAAAATAAATTATGCGGACTGAGGGGGAACGAAATTGTAAGAGAACGGAGTGTCTTAACACTAGGTTCTCAGGTTTTCCTGCCTACCTGGGTTATGTGCGGATACAGCGTGAAGCTATAAAAATGTCGACCAAAGAGTATCCATCAAAGTTTATATGATTTAAGCAAGCAGTAAGGCAATGTTTCTTATAATAATGTATTAAAATACTTCAAATTCAAAATATTATCAGATTTTTGATAAAATTTTACTGTTTTTTAGAATTCCTCTTGTGCTATCATAGAGGAGTTATAGAGGCCATCGTGGCACAGTACTACAGCGTTTAACTGTAAACGCAATTGTTGGTTGTGGGTTCGATTCTCACTTAAGAGAAAGATAACAACAACAAAATAGCTTCACGCTGTATCCCGAATATAGTAGAGACAGAGTGGAACCTAGTGTTAAGACACCTGTTCCCATTTTCCGCCGAATTGAGGCATTGGTGTGCTGAGGATTTGAACTACGCCAGCCAATTTGTTACTAAACCCAGAAAATGAAAAATTCGATTTCCTGGAGTGGGAATCGAACCCACAACCTGTCGCGTTTATATAATACTATATACATATTGTTATATTATGACCAAATTACTGAAAATCTTGACAAGTTGTTGTTTGTATTATTTTGAAGTATAAGCTATGTTAGTGTAAAGTTTCATCTAGATTTATTCAGTAATTTTTGCGTGAAAGAGTAACAAACATGAAAAATACCTTTTCCTGGAATGGGAATCGAACCCACAACTTGTAGCATTTACAGTAGCACGCTTCTGCCTCTGCGTCACGACAGGCGTTCAAATGTAGTCAATAGAAAGCATACACGAACGCCCTGCTATATAAAACAGGAACGTGGGCAATCGCACGGAAATTGTACGGAAATGAGCCATGCACTGTGTACAGTGTACAGTAGAGCGACTGTGTACTTATATTTTATATTAGGTTACACATATATAGAGATATTTTTTGCTACAAGAGAAATTATATTTTTATTATCACGAATTTTAGTAAAAACTAGTATCCCCATTGCGTTAACAACGCGTTGTCTTTAGTATCAATGTATATGTATGTCACTTTATATAAACATGGATGTCAAACCTTGGTAGTGTGTGTAACATTTATTTTAATAATTTAATACACTTTTTATCCATTATTTTAAAAAGATATTATCATTGTGCACTCCCTCGCTATATAAACTATGAGTGTGCCAAGTTTCATGCTCCTCCGACCGCGTAATTTTCGTAAAAAGGGGAACAAAGTTTTTGCTTCACGTATTTATATATAGATATATATCATATACTTATGTCGAAACACAGATGAACTGCTCACAGTTCTCATCAAACTGCTTTTATAAAGGTTAGCTTTCATTGCATACAAACCACAAAATAACCCAGTTTTCTAAAGATTCTTTCCCACGGCTACTTTACAGGGTCACTTTTAATTATTATAGCAATTAACACTAATGAGTAATCGTGAATCTGTCTGGTTTTTTATTGTTATCTTTTATGATTCATAAATTTAGATATATATAAGTACGTATTTTTAGCCTATATATATATATATATATATATATACTAGCTTTACGCCCGCGGCTTCGCCCGCGTGGAATTCACTTATATCGCGCGACATGGTAAGGAGTAGCCTATAGTCTTTCCCAAGGTCTAGACTATTTGTCAAAATTGGTTAAGTGGTTTAGGTGTGAAAGTTGTAAACAGTTGAACAATCTTACATAATCTTATGTTTGATAATAAGGAACTTCCATACAAACTTTCATCCCCTATTTCAACCCCTTTTATCATTTTTTTTGCGCAATAAAATGTATTCTATGTCCTTTTCCAAGTTCAGTTCTATCTTCGTATGGAAATTCATTAAAATCGGTTCAGAGGTTTAGGCATGAAAATGTATCAGACAGACAGACAGACAGACTTACTTTCGCATTTATAATATTAGTAAGGATATATATTTTACCCTGTCGACTCCCGAAAGAATTTATAAAGTATCGTTTGTACACATATTTCTTTTTTTTCTTTTAAACAAGTTTTTGCATGCGATGGTTACCTTAAAGTGGTATTACATTAATTGTATTAGATTGTAAGCTATTTTTAACTAGTTTTATATTATTGTAAAAACCGTTGGTAATCTTAATAAATAAAATAAAAAAAAAAGTTAAAAAAAACCAGAGAACCTATTGTTAAGACACTCCGTTCTCTTTTAACATTTCCGTTTCCCTCTTTCCGCCGAATTGATGCGTTGCGTGCTTAGTGGCGGAACTCAACGCCGCACTTTTGCTTATACTGGATAGATAGATTCGTCAAATACGTTTTACGGTTACCAGAACAGCAATAAGTAGAAAAATTTCTATGCAAATAAATGCAACGGCTGTGCATGTTAATTGGACCTTTCGAATCGTTTTCACTTTTCAAACAGGATCTGTTTTATTTTTAGATATAAAATAAATCTTATGACTAGACACTGTGAACTAAAGTGCACGTACTAAGTACAAACAAATAAATAATTGTTATTATATAATAAAAAGTCAAATTATTACGGAAATGAAAATACTAACATTTCCTGGAGTGGGAATCGAACCCACAACCTGTCGCGTTTACAGTCGCACGCTTGTGCGTCTGCGCCACGACATGCGTTAAGTTAGTATTTAAGCTTTATTTTTATTGATATGTGTAATTTAATCATATAGTATCTAGTCTACATATTTATATAGTCTTCCACATTAAAATTTAAAGAAATGCGCGTACATCCTTTTACGAGCTGTTTCTATGCACGCATTAAAAGCCCTGTCTTAAAACGACATTCAATTTTTTTATTCATATTCCTTTAACCGGTTAGAAGCCATCGTGGCGCAGTGGGATAACGTCACACTGTAAACACCTTGGTTGTGGATTCGATTCCTGCTAGAGAGAATAAGTTACATAATAGTTTGCAATTATATTCATTTCCAATTCACTCTGGTAGGGAAATTGAGGTATTGAGCTCCATGACTTAACCTGCATTATCTTGTCATTCGATGGAAAGCAGAGAGAAGAGTGATTTCACACTAAGTTCTGATTCAGTTTAGATTCTGTTCGGAAAGAAGCTGCTTCTTTAACCCCATGTTATCGGATTTTATGCTTATATTCTATTTTTCGGATTATCAAAATGGATGTATGGAATGGTTTCAGAATTTATTGACATAAATGATAAAGAAATCTTCTAAATTGGATTTCTAATATATGTTATTATAAAAAAAAAACACTTTCTGCGCTTCTATATAAATCAAACTGTTCCCGGATAGCAAAATAAGACAGAGAGAACATAGTGTTAAGACACTCCGTCCATATTCATAAAAAGAGTACAAACTTCGTGGCGAGAGGCACAACAAGCGTGCGACTGTAAACGCGACAGGTTGTGGGTTCGATTCCCACTCCAGGAAATGTAAAATTTAGTATTTTCATTTCTTGGGTTTGGTAACAAGGCAAAGCGTTGTGTTCAGCCACTCAACACACAATGCCTCAATTCGGCGGAAATTAAGGAACGGAATTGTTGAAAGAGAATGGAGTGTCTTAACACTAGGTTCTCTGCTTCCCTCTGTCTACCCTGAAGTGTGAACTGTGAAGTTAAAATAAAATATTTTATGTTCACGTATAAACAAGTTTTACATAACTATTAAAGAGAAATAACCAAAGCCAAAGTTTTTTCATATTACATCGCTATATTTGCTCAGATGACGTTATAGTGGTGTGTCATCTCCTAGATCAAGCTTAGTGTTTCGTAATGTTGATTTAGCGATTTAGTTTCACAATGTATGAAAGCTATTAAAATAAACATACAAATATGTATGTATAGTGTATGTCAACCACGTCGTGAAGCTACCTGAACTTTTTTTATAGCTTCACGCTGTATCCCGCATATAGCGGGGTAGGCAGAGGGAACCTGAGAACCTAGTGTTAAGACACTCCGTTTGCCGTTTTGCGCCTGGATGCGATACATTGCATGTTAAATGGCGGAAATTAACGCTACATTTTGTCTTTTCACAGCGAAGAAATAACACATACATACTTCACGCTGTATTCCATATATAGCAGGGTAGACAGAGGGAACCTAGTTTTAAGACACTCCGTTCCCCACTTTCCGCCGAATTGAGACATTGCGTGCTGAGTGGCAGAACTCAACGCCGCGCTTTGCCTTGTTACCAAACCCAGGAAATGAAAAATTCTATTTCCTGGAGTAGGAATCGAACCCACAACCAATCATGCTTACAGTCAAACCCACTGCGCTATAGTAATCTCTGTTAAACTGTAACGTTCACTATAACACTATTTCAAGAAAGTTCTATTTTATTAGGGTTACGAAGTAAAGGTTAAAAGCTCTTACAACTTTAGTGTAATCATTGGAGCGGTCATCGGGCCTTATATCAGTGGAGTGAGACACCCCTGTATTTGATTTTTTTATTATTTCCTTTTTAAACATTTGCATTTTAAAAAATAATTGCTTTTTTAGCTTCACGCTCTATCCCGCATATAGCGGGGTAGGCAGAGGGAACCTGAGAACCTAGTGTTAAGACACTCCGTTTCCCACTTTCCGCCGAATTGAGGCATTGCAAAAATAGTAGTAATGTAACAAAAAAGAAAGCAGTAAAAAATTTACGGTAACACATAAAAATACTGCTAAATTGATAACCTAATTTTTTAATGTCTGACCGGAATAAACCGATTTAAAATCGTTTTTTTTTAAATGGACTTAAAAATACATTTACTACGGGTTATTTAAATTAAAAAAAATACTCATTTTCAACTAAATTCTTCTAAATAATCTCTATATCTCAACGGTTTTAACTAAATTTCAATGTGACTAAATGAGAAGCATTAGCTATTATGTAAAAAAAGGATGATCAAAATTGGCTCGCCCAATAAAAAATTACTTATGCTTATATACTATACTGCAACAAAAATGCTATTTATTACATATTGTAGCGTTAAAAAATTTTAATGGACCGGGAATCGAACCTGCGCTGCCCAGATAATTTTGTTTCGTCATTTTATATCGATTTTAACATGTTGTATGGAGGAACGCCTTAGCACGCAATGCCTCAATCTGGCGGAAAGTGGAGAACAGAAATTTTGAAAGAGAACGGAGTGTCTTAACACTAGGTTCTCAGGTTCCCTTTGCCTACCCGGCTATATGCGGGATACAGCGTGAAGCTATGGAGGAACATAACATCGCCTTATTTCATGTATTCACCATGTGATTGCCCGGGCCCATAGCATTGTAGCGCGAAGAGCCAGGTCGTAGGAGCAGTTCCTGGGACTTACGACCCAAGTCTAGGCTTGAGGTCCCCTTTAAAATGCACATTTATAAACTTAAGTTCCGCCACTCAGCATGCAACGCCTCCTTTCGGCGGAAAGTGGGGAACGGAATTGTTGTAAGAGAACGGAGTGTTTTAACACTAGGTTCTCAGGTTCCCTCCGCATACCCCGCTATAAAATTCTAAAATTCTAACTTTAAAATTCTAATCAAAGCAGAGAAAAGTTAATGAAACATAAAAGTTTATATACGTGTACAGTTTGTATGACGACGCGGCGGCGTGTCGTAAAACTGTAGTTAAATGAAAACAGCTATGTTGCATTTTTATAGCACTGTACTGATGTTGTTTTAGTGTGAGATATATTTAAATACATACATACATACATAGCTTCACGCTGTATCCCGCATATAGCAGGGTAGACAGAGGGAACCTAGTGGTAAGACACTCCGTTCTCCACTTTCCGCCGAATATATTTAATATAAAGATATTTAAATGATATTATGTTTATTTATGTGTAATTTTAATTTATAAATAGACAAAGTACGCCTGTCGTGGCGCAGAGGCACAAGCGTGCGACTGTAAACGCGACAGGTTGTGGGTTCGATTCCCACTCCAGGAAATGTTAGTATTTTAATTTCCTGGGTTTGATAACAAGGCAAAGCGCGGCGTTGAGTTCTGCCACTCAACACGCAATGCCTTAATTTGGCGGAAAGTGAGGAACGGAAATGTTGAAAGAGAATGGAGTGTCTTAACACTAGGTTCTCAGATTCCCTCTGCCTAAATAAATAAAGATTTTATTTTTATTCTATTCACTCTGTAAATTGCTTTTTTTTTTTTAACTTCACGCTGTATCCCACATATAGCAGGGTGGGCAGAGTGATACACAGAACCTAGTGTTAAGACGCTCAGTTCTCTTAACATTTTCGTTCTCCACTTTCCGCTCAAAGGCAAGGCATGGCGTGCTGAGTGATAGAACTCAACGCCGCGCTTTGCCTTGTTAGCAGAGCGAGGAAATGAAAATACTAAATATTATTTAATATATTCATTTCCTGGAGTGGGAATCGAACTCATAATCTGTCGCGTTTACAGTTGAACACTTGTGCCTCTGCGCCACGACAGGCCTCAATTTTTTTTATTACAAATAAAAATAATATTGAACTAGTTTTATTTTGACTTATTTCGTTTTATTAGTTTGTTTTATTTCGAAAATCGATACAAAAGGTGGCTTTAGCACTAACAGTAACGTTAAAAAGTATAATTTTTTAGACATTCTATGACATTCATTAGACAATTTTTGAAGGGTCGGCAACGCGTAAGTGATGCCCCTGGTGTTGCAAGCGTCCATAGGCCACGGTAACCACTTACCATCAGGTGGGCCGTGTGCCTTGTTGCCACCGTCGTGGTATAAAAAAAAAAAAAAAACAATCATTTTATGATTTTTTCCGTTAAGCAGGGTAGACAAAGATAGTGTCAAAACACTCCGTTTTCTATTTTGAGCGTTGAATGCATGCAGTTAATGAAAATCATTTAAATATTTCCCAAGTGGGATTCGAACCCACAATCATAGTAATAATCATTTATAGTCAGACGCTATCCTCCTGCCACTGTGGCCTCTCGTACTCACGGATATACTTATTACATATCATCGACATATAAATAATATAAAGCCTGTCGTGGCGCAGAGGCACAAGTGTGCGACTGTAAAGCGACAGGTTATGGGTTCGATTCCCACTCCAGGAAATGAAGTATTTTCATTTTCTAGGTTTGGTAACTAGGCAAAGCGCGGCGTTGAGTTCTGCCACTCAACACGCAATGCCTCAATCTGGCGAAAAGTGGGGAACAGATTTGTTGAAAGAGAACGGAGTGTCTTAACACTAGGTTTTCAGGTTCCCCCTGCTTACCCTACTATTTGCGGGATACAGCGTGAAATTTAAAAAAAATATATATAACCTGCTATTTATATATACATCCATGAATTATACAACTTTTTTTATATTTTATTTTTTTTTTAATAGTAATACATACTTCTTGACAGAACTTTTGTGTGTTATCCTGCTTTCTATATCCAAATACCTACTAAGTAAAGCCAGCCAGGCAAACCCGAATGATAATCATATAGTTTAACAAAGTACCTATCGCTAATTACACGACATGTACGTTTTTGTCGGCTACAGTCGTAAAACTCGTAAAATGTATAAATTGTCTATTAGCAGCGAGATTGGTCGTAAAGTGAGGACGCTAATTTACCCGCCCTGCCGAAACGGCACTTTGAAAACTCACGTTAAGACAAGATTATGTGGTGTATTCGTTTGCTTTTTCATAGAAATGAGTATGTTGGGAAATTCGGCGGAAAGTGGGGAACGGAATTGTTGAAAGAGAATGGAGTGTCTTAACACTAGGTTCTCTGTTTCCCTCTGCCTACCCTGCTTTATGCAGGTTACAGCGTGAAGTTAATAGATAGAATATAATAGAGTATGTTGGGGTTGGTTTTTAGCGTTGTGGGTTTGAATCTCTCTTGGGTACCTCAAAATTCTTCAAATACATGGAATAGTTTGCAGTATCCTATTGATTGTGATGACATGACTCAAAAAAACAAAATAAAAAGAAACGTCAGAAAAAAGGTATAGACGAACTAAATCCGCGGTTTAGCACAAGCTCACACAAAAAATCTCTCTTGGGTATATTTATACTATTTTCTGCACAACAAGGTAGATACCGATACCGAGCCATCGCAGGACATTATATATCTTTAGTGATGAAACTAGGCGCAGCATTTCATTCTACCACAGCGCAGGAATTATAAAATTACAATAATTCCGAGATACCTTAACTCCGAAAGCGGATCGAACCCAGAACTAATCGGGGTTTTATACACACTGAGCCACGATGGCCTTAGTTTAAAAAATAAACCAATCGATTTTACCAAAATTACCCAAAAAACCCTCAAAATGCAAGAAAACAAGGCATTTAATCTGTACTTAAGGTTCAATCGTACGACAACAAGAAGCCATAGTGAATTTAACGTTTCAACTTTCAGTATTTAGTTGCGCGTGTTAAGAGACAGTTTTATACGTTCCATGTATTTCATAGTATTTCTACCTGAAACTTGTCTTTGGAACCTTAGTATAAAGTGGAGAACGGAGTGTCTGGACACTAATTTCTCTAGTGCCTTCTTGATGTTCTATAGTATTAATGAATTCGTGTTTGTATCTTTGCAGAGTGGAAGACGAGGCGTCTTCACCTGTAAACAAGGTTAAGTAAGTATTGTTTAATGTTTATAAACAATTTTTTTTGAACACAATTGGTTGTGGGTTCGATTTTCACTTGTGGGAATTATTAATTTTAAATTATTATCATTTCTCCGCTCTCGTAAGCGGCCTTGAGTTTCATCTCTTAATATGTAATGTTTCGAATTCGGGCAGAAAACGGTGAATGTAGTGTCTTGACATTAGGTTTCCTCTTACTATCCTGCTGCTATGGGAAAAAGCGTGTTATTGTAGTCATTTACACAGACCAGAAAATATAATATCTATATATAAATATGTGAAGCAAAACTTTGGATCCCTTTTTACAAAAATTACGCAGACGGAGGAGCATGAAACTTGGCACACTTATAGTTTATATAGAGAAGGAGTGCAGAATGCTAATATTTTTTTAAAAAAATGCATAAAAAGTATATTAAATGAACAAAATAAATGTTACAGACACTACCATGATTTGACATCCATGTTTATATAAAGTGGCATATACGTCACTACGCAATGCGTTATTAACGCACTTACGGGGACACTAGTATTAATAATATCAACGTATGATAAAATATACAGTTTATTACTAACAGAGTGGTCTTTTCTTAATAACCTTGAAATAGAAAAGTAATGGCTTAAAGGAGTTTATATAGCAGAAAAATTATTTTAATACTTATAAACAAAATTTATATGTAAATTCACTTTGAAGTTAAACAAACACGCGAATTTTTGACTTTTCGATAGTCAAGTTTTTGAAAAAAGAAAACCTAGCCTATTTTATTACCTTAATTTCCCTATATCCTCATTTTTAAACTTCTATTTTTGTCTTTTGTTTATAGCGAAAAAAGCGGCCTCATCACGCCGCCCCAACAGAATGGCGGAGGGGATTCCCCCCCTCCTGAAAAGGAGAGAGCCGATCAGGAAGACACAGAGAAGAGTCACTGCGGCTCGGTACCGCACAGCGCGGAGGGTCCCAACGACGACCTCTATGCCATACCTGTCAAATTGCGTCCAAAGAAAGAAACGTTGCCTCCTGGGTGGGAGAAACATGAAGGTAAAAATGCAATTTATTGATTTTCATGAAGTGCGCAGTAGACTACTTAGAAGTTATGCCTTTTGTCAACTTCTTATCATATTAAAGGTTAGCGATAGAGGCTATCGTGGCACAGTGGTTTATTTTAATTTTCTCTATCGGATAAGGCAGAAATGAATCGGCGAGTGCAGAAACAACGTAAGTCACAAAAAATGCAAAAAATCGTAATCGATTCAAACTAGCTTAGAAGCGCAGGATGCGTGTTGTTTTTCTCCCTCCTGCAAAATTTAAAAATCCGGATTCAAATGTGGCGTTTTGGGGTAAGAGGAGAACAGAAGGTCTTCACATTAGGTTCTCTCTCAATACCCTACTACGTAGAAAAAAATGTGGAACCGCTAGAAAAGTTTAGAATGGCGAAAATAAGCCATGTTTTCTTTCATACTTGACATGCATAATTTTACAGTGTTACGATGATTACGGATGTACCTTAGTTTTTTCTGAATGATGAAGATTTAACACAAGTTCTTCGCTTTGTTTTAAGAATCCTTTTCAAAATTAATGTAGTTAGGGTGAATGCAAAGAAATATATTCTTTATGATTTGAATAGTTATAAAGTAAGTTAAATACATGGTGAATTTATTAGTAGATGCTTTCCCACTTTAGTTCGAAAAAAATCGGCAGTATGTTTTCCAGCTATTGTACTCTTTGCGCCCAAAATCAAGACCTTGCATGTTAAATAGCGAAACTCAACGCTGCACTTTGTCTTGCAATTCCCTGATTGGATATCAAACCCACAAACACTCATCCTGCTTACAACTAGAAACTGCCCCTTTCGCCGATGAACTAAACGGATTATATATATTTATAAAATTTTTACACAGCCATTATTGTAATGACGGGCCCATACATTAAAAACATAAAGCGGAACTATCCAACGGAGATATCCCTGAAATGCCGCCACACAGGCTCGAGAGTCCCGCATATCCATGGTCAGGACTGCTCGAACCCCATCAGACGTTATACGAGGGGCCCATGACATCGTCCAGACCAGAAGTATCACTAGTGGCGCTGGACCAGGACCATCAGGAGGCTGAGAGGAAACGAAGAGAGTGGAAGCCGCCTGGAAAAGTGAGTTTTCATAAGGCTTCCGTTTTTTTTGAGAAAGGAAGTTGTAGCTTTTTACGTAAAGATAAATTATTTTGGGAATCAATTAAATAATATTTAATACGTGAAGGAAAATCTTTTGTATCCCCCTTTTTCAAAAATTGTGTATAGTTATAGTGGAGGACTTGCTCTACGTTAAATGAAAACACCGTTTTGAGTACTCATTGTAAACACGATTACGATTATAAAATAATAGTTTTTACTAAAAATGAAAAAGTGTTTTTTTCGAACAAAAATAAATAATAAAATATTTCCGTTACAAAAATAAAACGTCATTTGTTGTGTATGACGCAATAGACGTACTCAACCTGTCAGAGCGGCAACGTCGCGCACGCCACATCTCATTGAAGAAATCGAGTGTTGGGTAAGGGCGATAACGGGTGAACAGATGTTAACACTACGCACCACTGTCTTTAATTTTACACAAACTCACATTTATTATTCTAACTAATAACTAATTAAAATTTAAATTTCAAAAGTCACTGATAGTTCTCGTGGCGAAGTACGATGTTGACGTGGGGCTACGGTTTGATCTTCGCGTTCTCGTTCTACCGCCATTACAAATGTACGACCATAAAAATGGCATCTACAAGTAGAACCATACCTTTCCCGATATGTCCGTATTGCGAGAGTTCCATTTTAATGATATTCTCCATAAATCAAAATCATATCAGTGTATTTCGCAGAAGTATACTTAACATGCGCCATTATTAAAAAACAAACAAACTAAATAAGGAAGAAACACTCGTCTAGTTTTGTGTGACGAAAATAAATTAAATATTAACATAAAACAACGACAATAATAAAAGAAATGAAATAATTTGAAAAAGTCACAGGACGAACGACGCGTAAGTATAACTACTTCTGTTACTAAGCGATGTACGCAGCGCGGTGCACGACTGACGACACTAAGAACTAACCCAAAGTTCCAAATATTGGCATTTCTCTTTCCGCTAAGTATAAATAAGCAAAACACAAACATTTATTACAATTTGATTACTAACTTTGATTAATGTCTATTAAGAAATTTTAAAATGTTTTATGACTTGATCTAAAAGTCTAAATCATATTTTTCATTCAAGAATTGATCTTTATTCAATGTAAAAAATATTTGTTATGACTATGCTATTCCTTTTTTCACGGTCAAGGTTATTGTTAATATGCTATTCCCTTCTAACATTATGCCATTTCATTCTGTCATGGTCAAGGTCAAAAAAAGGATAACATAGCTTAAAATTATCAGCTGTCTCAATTTTATTTGTAATGTATTTATGGGTTTGTAATTCCATTTTTTATTTATAAGCGCAATTGAAAATTCGATGTATCTGTAAGAAAGCCATTACATGAAAAGGAACATCAAGCAAAATCGACTTTAAATGGATATTCTTCTAGTCCATAACTTTTTTATAATTGCGGCTATAAATAATCTAGTAATTATTATAACAATTATTTATGCACTACTTATTCGATATTTTTAAAATAAAAATATGAATCGTCCATAAATAATTTATTTAAATATTGTAACTTAAAATGGTAGCATTCTACTCTGTGGTCCGTCGTCGTCGCCTTCCATCTTTCCCGCCAATTTCTTTTAAATTTAAATGTTGCTAATCGGTCAAATAAGTGCGTAATAAATTCCACAGACAATTAAAATCGATTTCCATATAATTGTGGAAATCGATTTTATAAAATATCATGTGAGAATAATTTCTTACATGATATTTTTTAATAAAAAATAATTTA